>JAGTTL010002062.1:0-10795 GCA_036851935.1 Coregonus suidteri | reverse complement strand
GGAAATCTTTCCCAGAAGAGTGGAGGCTTTTTATAGCAGCAAAGGGGAGACCAACTCCATATTAATGCCCATGATTTTGAGGAGCAGGTGTCCACATACTTTTGGTCATGTAGTGTATCTCAACTCTGAATCGGGTTATGATGGTGCATATATCCTGGCAACAAAGTTTCTTCTTAATGAGGAAGGATGATTTTAGATAGTGTGAGTTGATATAAGTGGTCCAATAAGTCACACCGATAGTGCAGGAGACAAGAAAGTACTTAGCTCTTATGAGGGTGATGATTGTGTGTGTAAAAATGGAGTGATACTCTTTTTCACACTGTTTCCCTCATCCAGTGGGTCTGCAGAATCAGCCTTGCAATCTCAAAAAACGTAGTGTCAAATATGGAATTTAATTAAATGTTGCATTTCATAATTACTGAATAATAATCACTTAATTCGTGATTAATTTTTATAGATTACATAATTAACTAAACTAATATATTCTAGAGATCAGTGTGCCAGGTAATGTTGTTACACAACGTTGATCGATAGGTACAGTGCCTTCAGAAAGTATTCATACCACTTGACTTATTCCATGTTTTGTTGTTACAGTTACAGCCAGCCTGACTCGTTTGACTTACAGCCTGACTCAGCCTGCCTTACAGCCTGACTTACAGCACTTACAGCCTGACTCGTTTTCTCTCTCACCCATCTACACACTACCCCATAATGACAAAGTGAAAACATGCTTTTAGAAATGTTTATAAATGTATTGAAAATGAAATACAAAAATATCTTATTTACATAAGTATTCACACCCCCGAGTCAATACTTTGTAGAAGCATGTTTATCAGCGATTACAGCTGTGAGTCTTTATGGGTAAGTCTTGAAGAGCTTTCCACACCTGGATTGTGCAACATTTACCCATTTTATTCTTCTCAAAATTCTTCAAGGTCTGTCAAGTTGGTTGTTGGTCATTGCTAGACAACCATTTTCAGGTCTTGCCATAGATTTTGAAGTAGATTTAAATCAAAACTGTAACTTAGCCACTCACGAACATTTCACTGTCTTCTTGGTAAGCAACTCCAGTGTAATGTGGTCTCCAGTAGCTCAGCTGGTAGAGCACGGCGCTTGTAACGCCAAGGTAGTGGGTTCGATCCCCGGGACCACCCATACACAAAAATTGTATGCACGCATGACTGTCTTTTGGATAAAAGCGTCTGCTAAATGGCATATTATTATTTATTATTATATTATAGATTTTGCCTTGGGTTTTAGGTTATTGTCCTGCTGAAAGGTGAATTAATCTCCCAGTGTCTGGTGGAAAGAAGACTGAACCAGGTTTTCCTCTAGGATTTTGCCTGTGCTTGGCTCTATTCTGTTTCTTTTTTATCCGGAAAAACTCCCTAGTCCTTAACGATTACAAGCATACCCATAACATGATGCAGCCACCACTATGCTTGAAAATATGGAGAGTAGTACTCAGTAATGAGTTGTATATGATTTGCCCCAAACATAATAATAATATGCCATTTAGCAGACGCTTTTATCCAAAGCGACTTACAGTCACGCGTGCATACATTTTTGTGTATGGGTGGTCCCGGGGATCGAACCCACTACCTTGGCATTACAGGCGCCGTGCTCTACCAGCTGAGCTACAGAGGACCACTTTGTATTCAGCACAAAAAGTTAATTTTCTTGGCCACATTTATTGCTCTATTATTTTAGTGCCTTGTTGCATACAGGATACATGTTTTGGAATATTGATTCTGTGTTTGAAATTCACTGCTCGACTGAGGGACCTTACACATAATTGTATGTGTGGGGTACAGAGATGCGGTAGTCATTCAAAAATCATGTTAAACACTATTATTGCACACAGATTATTTATGTGATTATTTAAGTTTTTATTGTATTTGAAAGATATAAACTAAAGCATTGACCAATGTACTCTAGTTTGTAGTGGAACTCTAGTGAATCTCAAGTGACTCAAGTTTATTGTGCTTGTTTCTGTTTGATTGTTTGCCAGGTGTGTACATATATAACATTGATAGTTAATTTGTTTGTCTCTTAAAGACACCAATCTAAACCTACAAAGGCTGTATTCACACAGGCTGCCCAACTCTGATCTTTTTACCCAATTATTGGCAAAAGAGCTGATCTGATTGGTCAAAAGACCAATTGGTGAAAAACAGTGTAAACGCAAAGTGCATTTTTCTGTCTAAATAATTTTTTGAAGTAAATGCCGTTCCTTATACTATACTATTTCAGGTCGCCCAAAAAGTTACATACTGCAGCTTTAATGACAGATTTCTGGATTTATCTTAGATTAATTCAGACTATTTTGAGAAAGTCCATTGCTATGTTGTTGCTACGGCGTCTTGAGTGACAAACAGTAATATTGACGTTTTTCAAGCAAAGGTATTTTAAGGTAGTATGCGAGGCACAAACATTAGCTTTGCCTAGCTGAGTTCTGCTAGGAGCAAACCGAAGCTAGTATGCGGGGGCACCTTGAGCCGCCGTAGTTTCATCTCATGCCAGAAGGGGTCTCTAGCCTTCAACATACGAATCAGTCTTTGCTTCAATGGCAGGAGAGGACTGTTCCGGATAGATCTAAGTATAGTAAATGAAGAGGTGAAAAATAGGTTCATAATCCTCAGTTGTGTGTTGTGTTATTGAAAAAATATCATGATAAGAAAGAAAGACTGGTTTAACAAAATCTTGAGAGGTACATACTGTACTCACAAAATTAGTTTATACATGTCCAAATACACCCTATTTACAGAAGAATACAGTGTACTCTTGTTTATTTATTGACCATTATTTTACCAGGTAAGACGACTGATAACATATATTTTACAGCAACGACCTGGGGAAGAGTTACAGGGGAGAGGAGGGGGGATGAATGAGCCAATTTGAAGCTGGGAATGATTAGGTGGCCATGATGGTTTGAGGGCCAGGTTGGGAATTTAGACCAGGGTTTATTTGGATCCCCATTAGCTTTTGCAGAGGCAGCAGCTACTCTTCCTGGGGTCCACACAAAACATGACAAGTAACAAAACACTGACACACTGATAGACAAGGACAGTCACACAAATGTAAAATACAATAATATAAAAACAAAAACACAATACAACTAAAAAAAGATCTCCACCGTTCCATAATCAATTTTTGAAAGATAATTTTGCTGTTTGCTTGAGATGGGAAATGAGTTCCATTCTATCATGGCTCATGCCACTACTCTTACGATAAGTGCCATGGGATCTTTAATGACCACAGAGAGTCAGGGCACCCGTTTTAACATCCCATCCGAAAGACTGCACCCTTTGCAAGGCCGATGTCCCCTTCACTGGCATAGGATCTCCTTAGACCAGAGAGCTCTCTACTGGACCTCCAACAACACTTCCAGCAGCATCTGGTCTCCCATCCAGGACCAACCCTGCTTAGCTTCAGAGGCAAGCCAACAGTGGGCTGCAGGGTGGTATGCTTCTGGCTATGAATAATGTACAGATAGGTCTCGTATGCCATTGTTGATGTAGCACGACTGAAGACTGACAGTTCATATATTTGACTGTTTATCTTAGTGTTTACAGTGGCTGCCACTCTAATATTTAACTTTATTATCACCGTGTGAAAACACAAAGCTATTTGTCTTAATTGGCTGCTTCCCCTTTGATTACATGTCAGCAGGTTCAAACGCACCACTTGATAATAATCCTTTGTTGAGTTACAAGTTGGTTATTGTTTTAGACATTTCCAATGCTTTATTTTAGCCCCATGTCCTGACACAGACAGGACGTTAGTTTCCCAGCAAGAGAAAACAAGGGTGAGAATTTCAGGAAGGAAACTAAAACAACACAGAGAAAAAAGGCCCCCTCTCAGCTCTCTTTCACACTACTTCCTTAAAAACTGTATAATACAGCAGTTAATTCACTCCATCTGTTCAATGTCTGGATTTTCTTGACATAAAATGAGTTATATTGTACATTTTCAATCCTACTGTACATTACTACTACTGTAGCCTACTCTACTGTACATTTTTCAATCCTTCAATATATCAGGATTTTTACTCGTGTATCAGGCTTGAAAATGTTAAACAGAGAAAAACAATGTTAGCAGAAAATGTAATGAAAAATGTTAGGTGAAAATTAAGTGTGAATATTTTTGAGAGCAATGTTGTAACTGCGCTCATCAGAGATGGTCTATAATGTTGTAATGAGTTTTAAATGTGACATTTATAACTATGACAGAACATTGTGATAAGCTAACTGCCCTCATCCTCCCTCACAACAGTGCTCCTACATACACAGAAATAGAATAAGCTGGAGTCGTTCTAGTTCTGGAGTCATTCTAGTTCTGGAGTCATTTTAGTTCTAGAATCATTCTAGTTCTGGAGTCATTTTAGTTCTGGAGTCATTTTAGTTCTAGAATCATTCTAGTTCTGGAGTCATTCTAGTTCTGGAGTCATTTTAGTTCTAGAATCATTCTAGTTCTGGAGTCATTCTAGTTATGGAGTCATTTTAGTTCTAGAATCATTCTAGTTCTGGAGTCGTTCTAGTTATGGAGTCATTTTAGTTCTAGAATCATTCTAGTTCTGTGGCTCCACATGCCCAGGGTTGGAGGCAGGCCAGGCCAGCGGTGGTTATGCAAGACGTAGTCTTAGGGACTGAATACATAATTAAAGACAGTCCAAATGGCACCCTTTTCCCTTTATAGTGCACTACTTTTGACCGTGACCCATAGTTTTATTTGTTCACAGGCTTCTGGCTTAGTCAGGATACAAAGAAAATGGGCAGAGAATTGGATGTCAGCAATAATGATGAGCAACACACTGCTTGTGGTTTCTAAAAAAAGAGGGAAGTGTACAGTGTACTGTATAACCAGTCTCTTATTTTGCATCTTTCATTTTAGAAACCTGCTTCATGTGAAATGTTCAAAATTAAGAATGTATAACCTGGCCATTTTTTTTTTAAGTGACCAACTCCTATTAATAATAATAATAATAAATAATAATAATAATAATATATTTTTTAAGCGCATTTCCCACGCTCAATGCGCATAAGGTAGAAAACAAAACACAAACAAAATTCAGCAACAATTTATCAAAAAGTAGAAAAAACTATCACAATACATCAAACCATTACCTACTAATACATTATATAAACTTTAACCAGATTCTATTCTATTTTATTATTTTCTAACTTTAACAACTTTAGATGTATTACAAACAACGTTTTACACGTCACACTAAGCATTCCTTTCCCCAGAAACAGACAGTATATATCTAGTTAATATTAGAAGGAGAAATACAGACAAAACTCATGTATTTCATTTACATTACATTTACATTTTAGTCATTTAGCAGACGCTCTTATCCAGAGCGACTTACAGTTAGTGAGTACATACATTATATATATATATATTTTTATACTGGCCCCCCGTGGGAATCGAACCCACAACCCTGGTGTTGCAAACGCCATGCTCTGCCAACATCCCTGCCGGCCATTCCCTCCCCTACCCTGGACGACGCTGGGCCAATTGTGCGCCGCCCCATGGGTCTCCCGGTCGCGGTCGTCTACGACAGAGACAGGTTACTGCGGTAACCAAAACAGCCGCAAAAGCAAAGGTGCATGTTTGTTTGCTTTGAAAGCTGTCAGAGGTTATTAGTATGAGCTATGAATGAAATCAGTATTGTGTTCACTGTCAGAAATATATGGTTGGCTGATGACACCCAAGGTATATAAAATAAAACATGTGGCCCTTGGGAAAACAATGTATACCATTTGTATGCACCACCTACTACATCTCAAAATAATGAAGGTAGGAGTTTGTAAAAAAAAAAAAAAGAAAGTTTGATATAGGCCTACTGTATTTCTTATGTAAATTCCAACTCCTTTTCTATGAGATGAGCACGGAGTTTCTAAACCCAGAGGTGTGATATTGCAAGACTTCCGGGAACGCTTGCGAAACAGACCAAGCAGACCAGGCCGGGGTTTGGGGTTTGAGAAGTCAATGAGAGAAGTGAAAAATGATTCCTTAGTTGTTAATTTTCTCGAATTCTAAAGGCACAACCTAGATTCAAGCCAATGTCTTAAGTAGTTGAACATGTTATTACTCCAACCTTGTGAAAGTGACAAACTGGCACGTTTTATTTTCGTAAAAAACAACTTTATATTGAAGGAGTACAGTTGAGTTGACGGGTTGCACATGCGCAGTTTGGCGCGAGAGATTTTGCGCATGAGCTTAGCTAGCCAACGCCACCATGAAATTGCCGACAAGCGTTATCGGGGATTTCTATTGGAGAAGCAGTTTCTGCCTATCTTCATACTGTACTGTCTTCGATATGGGTTTATTAAGACTGACGTAAGTAGAACCTCGCGATGATTCAGGGAGGAGGGGAGTGTCAAATTCCAAAAGAGAAGAGAAGAGAAGAGGAGAGAGGGAGAGGGAGAGGAGCGCAAAGGTGAGTTTGTAACACAGTATATTATTGTCAAAATGTACAATCCATATGCAATTCCGTTGAAAATGTGACATATAAGTATTGAAAAGTCGTTAGAGTTAGTGTGTTCGTTTCTAATGTTGTCGTCCATGAAATCTGAGTGGCCAATAAGTTGTCAAAACTGTTGTGGTCTGTCTTCTCGCCTGCACTCGAGTGCCAGCCTACCTATTTTAACTTGCTCTAAGCTAACAAGTTGGTTAGCAGTTAGCAAACTAAAGTGTCAACTAATTATTTATCAGCACTGCACGATTGTATGACATGCTCCTCTTGTCATGCATGAAGTTCGTTGTTGTTGATGAGGTTTTAGTACTGCACATTGCTTTAACCTGACTGTAGTAGCGGCCTGTTCAAAGTTGGCACTGTGGAAAGTTGTAGCTAGCTAGCGAAATCTCCCATATTTTGAGTGGAATCGTCATGAACCAATCACATTCTTCTGTCAGAAATGATTGACAGTTCACTGAGCGATAGGGGAATGAGATTGTGCTGGTTAACATGTATGTAGCCAATCATTTAAAAGAAAAGGCGGTCTCGTGCGGGAAAAGGCAGGGCTTTTGCGCAAAAAGGGTACTCCGGGGTCTCAGCTAGCATGCTAAAATGCTAACTTAACCAGTGTCTGAAGGCTTCAACTTTTAGCACAAGTTAAGGCATTGCGATTCTGCTTCTTAAAAATATAAGTTTATACCTTTTTAACTAGCTAGACGTTTTCTTAATCATAAGCAATCCATACACCATGTGTTTCTAGCTGAAATAATAATTTACAGTAAGTTACAGTACAGCAATGCAACAAAATAGCTAGCTGATTATAAAACAATATATATAATTCGGAGATTCAAGTTCCTCAACATAGTCAGGCCTACATTCTATTGCCAGTTGTGGCTTTAACTTCAGCCATATATTTATAACACGGTTATAAAATGTAGTTAGTAACATTGATGACACCTATAAACATGGTTATAATGTACAACTATTACTTTGACCTCACATCCTCTAAAATAATGGGAATATATCTATATTTATATATTAATACATATCTATTAATATTTACACATAGTATTAATACTATCTATCTATATTGCTGCCATCATCGAAGCTATTTCACAGTTGACTATAATTTGCTGCCATTACATTGTGTGGTTCTGTGATGCCTACAAGTATTTGTTTGGTCGTCTACTAAGTTAATAAAGATATCTGTAGTGTTGTAATGTGAGCTGGTGAATGTCCCTCTATGCATCTCCAAGCCTAGCTTTCATCACCAAGATTATGTTTGGCTGGGGGGGGGAATCGCATCTTTAGGTCAGTAGGTGCTGATTTAGGATCAATTCTGCCTTTTAGATCACAATTAATAAGATTACATTTAAGTCATTTAGCAGACGCTCTTATCCTGAGCGACTTACAGTTAGTGAGTGCATACATTTTTCATACTGGCCCCCCGTGGGAAACGAACCCACAACCCTGGCGTTGCAAACGCTAAATGGGAAAGGGGGGGGGGGGGGGCTGATCCTAGATCAGTACTCTTACTCTGATATGTTTGATACATACAGCCCCGGTTTTTCTTTGGTTGTGTTTAGGGATGGGCATTTGCAATTTTTGGACTGTTCGAGTATTCACATGATTTTTTTCAAAGTACTCGAATGTAAAAGCAAATACAATTTTAGGACACAGGGCGCAGACTGGAAAAAAAAAAACATGTGCGCATTTATCTACAGGCCTATGCCAACAGTGCGCAACAATGCCTAATTTATCATAACCATTACAGATAACATCCTAATTGCTAAATTGCCCCATATACTGTATCTTCAGTCATCAACTGGTTATATTATATCATGGAACATCATCTTCAAAAACGCAGTAACCTCAGCAGTGGCGCTTGCTTGTAGAAGCCTATGGCTGTGCAATGGCATAGCCTTTCTTTGTTAATTTAGCAGACAAGATGGTCTTATTTCCCGAGCCCTTATCACAGTCAAGAAAGACATCTATTTTATAGTTTTCAAAAAAACATGATGTAATATAAATATAACAGAATATTCTTCTAAATGAAAAAAGTGGCCAGTGTGAAGTGATGCACATCTCCCGTCTGCAACAGCTATTCTCAAAGAGTCATCATTTGAAACGGGGCTCAATTTGGCGAGTTGAAAAAAAAGAGAAAGATTCAGGCTTACAAACCAAAATCTGTAATCTTTTTGATATAAAGACATTCGATTTAGTTTATTCTGCCTGCTCTTTGGAATTTTCTAAACAGATAAGCAATTCCACATGGAACTCTGCGTGGTGATTAATTACGGCCACAACATCTGTTTGGTTAGTAGGCCTATGCTTAAATATGCTTTTTGTCTTCATCAAACTAATGTTTTTGTGTATTTTCAGTGTGGAACCGGTCTATGTTTAGGGGGGGTTATAGCCTAGGCTAACCAATTCTAAATGGCACTAGCAGTTCGCAAAGTTGCCTAAGTGGAAAATAGACGTGACGCAATTATTCCAAAACTGCAGCTTGTTGTTTGAACACAATCAGTCAGTTTTTTATTTGTGATAAAGCTGTTGTCATTTGGCAAGGACATTTTTTTTTTGTGATCCAATTGACATTTTAGTCATTTAGCAGATGCATCTTATCCAGAGCGACTTACAATCAGTGAGTGCATACATTTTTCATACTGGCCCCCCGTGGGAATGTAGCAATTGTATCCCATCAGTTAAATACATTTTTATAGGCAGTTAGTTTTGTAGGCCTAACAGGAGCATGTGTGTGTGTAGGGAGCGGTCAGCGTGTGTGTGTGTAGGGAGCGGTCAGTGTGTGTGTGTGTAGGGAGCGGTCAGCGTGTGTGTGTAGGGAGCGGTCAGCATGTGTGTGTGTGTGTAGGGAGCGGTCAGCATGTGTGTGTGTGTAGGGAGCGGTCAGCATGTGTGTGTGTGTAGGGAGCGGTCAGCAGTGTGTGTAGTGTGTGTGTGTAGGGAGCGGTCAGCATGTGTGTGTGTGTGTGTAGGGAGGGAGCGGTCAGCGTGTGTGTGTGTGTGTAGGGGAGCGTGTTCAGCATGTGTGTGTGTGTGTAGGGAGCGGTCAGCATGTGTGTGTGTGTGTAGGGAGCGGTCAGCATGTGTGTGTGTGTGTAGGGAGCGGTCAGCATGTGTGTGTGTGTAGGGAGCGGTCAGCATGTGTGTGTGTAGGGAGCGGTCAGCATGTGTGTGTGTGTAGGGAGCGGTCAGCATGTGTGTGTGTGTGTAGGGAGCGGTCAGCTTGTGTGCGTGTGTGCATGTGTGTGTGTGTGTAGGAGCGGTCAGCATGTGTGTGTGTCAGTGTGTGTGTGTAGGGAGCGGTCAGCATGTGTGTGTGTGTAGGGAGCGGTCAGCGCGTCAGCATGTGTGTGTGTGTAGTGTGTGTGTGTAGGGAGCGGTCAGCATGTGTGTGTGTGTGTAGGGAGCGGTCAGCATGTGTGTGTGTAGGGAGCGGTCAGCATGTGTGCGTGTAGGGAGCGGTCAGCATGTGTGCGTGTAGGGAGCGGTCAGCATGTGTGTGTGTAGGGAGCGGTCAGCATGTGTGTGTGTTGTAGGGAGCGGTCAGCATGTGTGTGTGTAGGGAGCGGTCAGCATGTGTGTGTGTGTGTAGGGAGCGGTCAGCATGTGTGTGTGTGTGTGTAGGGAGCGGTCAGCATGTGTGTGTGTGTGTGTAGGGAGCGGTCAGCATGTGTGTGTGTGTAGGGAGCGGTCAGCATGTGTGTGTGTGTAGGGAGCGGTCAGCATGTGTGTGTGTAGGGAGCGGTCGGAAGGTAATTGAGTGAATGAGACAAGGTGGGGAAATGGAATTTGGGGAGAAGAACTGTGTGATGCTTGGCTTGGTTTCTTTTTTGTTGTGCCCCGCAAATGCACATGTACAAATGTAACACTAGAGTCAAAGCAAATTAACATCGTCTTCAAGTCAAAAAGTAAAACAAATTCTGGACAAAATTGTACTTGCCCATTCGGGCAGTCACAAAGCACATTCCACCAAATATGTGATCTCTGGTTAAAGATTGAGCTTGGACGTCCATTCGAGTACTCATGCCCAACCCTAGTTGTGTTAGTAGTTTCATTCCAAAACGCTATGTAAAATTGTATACATTATATACTTTTCTGTATTGGATTTATACTTGTGTATCGATCCATGAAAGTGTCAAGAAGAGTAAAAGACAGCAGTACATGGCAGGTGGTTTTCATACTCTAGGGTTTGTACACCACTTCTAGATTTTATGAGCCTGGATTCCAAACTGATATGCTCTGACTCACCATTGTTTTCAATTGCTCCGTTTGGATCCCAACGCTAAGATTTAATGTGCTGGATGGCAT
>JAGTTL010002061.1:0-10800 GCA_036851935.1 Coregonus suidteri | reverse complement strand
TCCCGGGAATGTGCAGTGTGGCCAATCACAGATCAGAGTATAATTTCTAGGCAACAAAAAAAGGGTGTGTTGCCATGCAATAAAAAGGTAGAGTAGGCTAATCAACACCATTGATTTTTTACTTTGACCGCTTTTGGTGTGCATTTTTCTGTTGCACCCGGGGATGAAGTTTGTTTTTCCCTTCTTTGTTTTTTGTCACTGGGGAGACAACCACACACAGTTTTAGATTTATGGGTGCCCGTTTAGTTCTGCCTGGAAAAAAAAGTTAAAAAGGGTTTGGAAAGTGTGTTACTTGTCTATTTATTTTTATTTTTATTTTTATTTTTTTATTTTTTAAGTATTTAATTTACCTGAAATTATTTTAAATTTTTAAGCTTTTTTTGTAATTTTTTTTAAATTTTTTTTATTGTTTGGGTGAACTAAATTTCCCCTAAAGAGGGATTATTTGTATTTTGTCGTTGATCGTGTCTTTTTTAAAAAAATAAACAGACGTTATCAACAGTTACTCAGTACGAGTATTTTTTTCACCAAGTATTTTTTATTTACTAAGGGAATTTTTGGATGACTATTTTTACTTTTACTTGAGATTTATTCTAAAAGTAAAAAAGTATTTTTACTTGGTAAAATTTTTGGTTTTATCACCCCCTCTGGTGATTCCAGCCATTTGGTGCTTGAAAAAAGTACGGTTCCTGTGGGGGGGTGGGGGATATGAAATCATTTGGTTGCTTTCTATATAACTACCCATTACCTGAATGGGGCATTCTGTTGCCCCCTCCGTATTTTCGTGCACTGAAAAAAGCAGAAGGGGCAAAAAACAACAAGGTTTTGTATTTTAAATTACCGACATTTTGAGTCACATGAAACTAGCATCTCTCTAATCCCACTAAAAAATAAATAGGGATGAAGCCAGGACCGTGGATCCAGGGTTGTAGTGAAGCCCAACCGATGTATCGGCAAGCAATTAGGTTATGCGAGCCCAATTAAATAGGGAATACAATGTTTGGCCGAAAAAATTTTTAATCGTTTTTAGTTTGGGTGTATCATGGGAATTTTCAGGGTTTCGTGTTGGGACCCGGTCTTTCCAAAACTCCGGGCCTGGGGTGGAAGAAAATTTTCCTTTGAAACAGCATGGAAAGCTCCCTTTTTTCAGAGTCGCGCCAAGGGAGTGGAGGCTCTATCACATCTTCATAGAAAGTGTCGGGTGCAGACGTTGTTTGTTGTAAGAAAATTGACTCGTCGAAGTTAATACCCACCGTTTATGTAATTCACTGTTTTTGGGAAAAGTACCAAAAAAAAAAAGAAAATTGCCTGGCAGACACTGTACATTTGGGGGACGCAGGATGGTGGAAGAGTGTCATCCTGTTTTTTTAAAGGAACCTTTTGTTTCGTTTACACGTCATTTTGGGTTTAAGTCAAGACAAAGTATTACAAGTAAAAAAAATTAACATTAAGATAAAAAAAACAATGACGAAAAATTTAACTTTCGGGTTTTGCGACAAGCATTCAATGCTAGCATACGGTGCACAGCATTTACAAAAAACCCGAAATTTAACCCATCCTGAGATTTAAACCCAAAATACTCATGTGAAAACGCCCCATTAAAAGGGAAAAATGATGCTAAACAACTTCAAAGGGTAGGTAAAAATAAAAATAACCACAGTAACATATGGATTTGATAGCAACCACATTAACTATGGGGTTTTCAAAAATTTTTGCGTTATTACATGAAAAAAATCAGAAATTGAAGAATGCCCAATCAGTCGGGGGAAAACTTTTTCCAGGGTGGGATATAATATTTGGAAAACCCAAACAAGCCGCCCATTCCCCATAATGTTTAAAATCCAAAAGAAATAACTTCAAAACTATAAAATTTAACTTAAAAACCCAAAATTTTTTGCACTCATGACTACTGGTTTCAATTACATTTTCAGATAATTTCAAGAAATACTTTATTAAATTTTTTGTTACAAAAAAACTTTCAAGGTTTGGGTAGCCCAAATAAACCTGCTAATGTTAGCTTAGTAGGGCCCCCTAAAGTTTGCCCTACCCGCCTGCCCAAAAAAACATAGCTTCCAATACATTAAAGTAAAACCCAAAATTTTTTTTAAAAACATAACCCATCCAAAACCCGTTTTTCATCTAAAGTTTAAATTTAAAAAATGTCAGCTACAGGGATATGAGTTAATTTTTAGCCCCAAGTCAGCCCCCAGTAAATTAGCTATTTAGTCAATTTTTTAGCTTAGCCAGCCTAGCCCAAACCCCCCTTGTTAGGGGGTTTGGAAAGCCAGAGCACAGCAAATGCAGACCAGCTAAACACAAATAAAAAACCAAAAGAAGTAAAACATAACCGCAGATCAAAAACAAAAAAAGAGCGTACTTAAGATTTAGGTGGGGCCCTCCCTGGTAAACTTTTTAAAAATTTTGCAGGCTGAGATAGCTACCAAACGGGGTGGGAGGGGGGCATTTCATCGGGGCCCAAAGGGGGAGTCAGTAAGGGAAATCCAATAGATATATAGGAGAAAAATCAAAAAAAATATAGATTCCCAAAAATTCAAAATCCCGTAGCCCACTTTACAGATAACAAAGCCAAAAGTTGACAAAAAAAAAAAGGAAAACGAGGGGGTACTACACCTTTAGACAAACGGGGAATGTTTTTCTTTTTTTTGGCCAGGCCAAGAAGTCACCAGAGCTTTCCCGTCTAAGGGTTCCCACGGTAAGACAGCAAATTTCCGTGAAAGGATGAAATTAAAACCAATTGGTAGCTCCGAGCAGCATCGAACCAGTACACAGAGTAGATTCTCCAATGACGGGGGAAAAAGTGCATTGTGGGTGTTAGAAGAAAATCTGGAAAAGGGTAAAAAAATAAAAAAACCCAAAACATAACGAATAAAAAAAATAAAAACGCAACATGAAAAGTTTGACCTATGTCTATGAGCTAAAATAAAAGACACAAAATTTTCCCATACGCCCCAAAAAGCTTTTTCTCTCAAAGTTTTTTTTACATCCCTGATAGGGTTTCTCATTTCCAAAAATAATCCATCCACCGACAGGTGTGGCATATCAAAAACTGATTAAACAGGATGATCATTCGCAGGTGGGCCTTGTCTGGGGAAAAAAAAAGGGAACCCAAAATGTTCATTTTGTCACACAAACAGTGCCACAGAGTCCCAAGTTTTTCGGAGTGTCAATTTGGGATCTGGCAGAAAAGTCCTCCGAGCTGTTTCCGAGAATTTAATGTTCTTTCTTTTCCATAAACTGCCTCCAACGTTGTTTTGAGAAATTTGGGAATACCTCAAACCGGGGTCACACCGCAGACCCCGTGATGGTTTTGTGCGGGAATGTTTGCTGTATCAATGTTTTGAACAGAGTTTTCCCCTGATGGGGGGGGGGTTTTGGCCCGGGCAGAAAAAAAGCAACTTTCAACAACACAATTAATTTTATCGATGGCATTTGAATGCACAGTGATGCCGGACAATCCTGAACCCACGGGACGTGCCATTCATACGCCGCCTCACCTCAGTTTCAGCCATGGATAACGCACGGCCACATGTTGCAAGATCTGTAGCTGAAAATGTCCCAGTTCTTCCATGGCTTGCTATACTCACCAGACATGTCCCCATTGAGCATGTTTGGGATGCTCCTGGGATCAACATGATGACACCGTGTCCTGTTCCGCCAATATCAGCAACTTGGCACAGCAATTGAAGAGGAGTGGGACAACATTCCACAAGGCCCAAATCAAAAGCCCCTGATCCCCAACCCCCTTCCCTATACAGGGGAGATGAGATTCTTGCTCCATAAAACAAATCCTTCCACTTAATCAATACGAATAAGAGACCATGAGCCACACCCCTAACCAGCCATAGACAACTCAGTGATTAACAGATTTATGTCTGTAAACGGTCGCACAACGAGCAACAGTGTGTGATGGCAGGGTGCTTTTGGATATATTTGAGTGATGGCTGAGTGTTTTTCCCATTGGTGCATCAAGTGCTCTTTGGATTCCATAATGTTTGAAATGGCTGACTGTTTGAAAAGGCACCCACCCAGTCACCAACCAGAACAGGAAGACATGGCCAGCTCTGCTCTTTTAGACAAGATAACCATAAGGACGAGAAAAAATAAAGAATATTTTTTTGTATTCCTCAGCTTAAATAAAAGCTCTCATTGAGAATCTCATGAAAATCACTCAATAACTAAAACAATGAATAGTTGCAATTACAAGCTCTAAAATGCAATTCAAAGATAGAGATTGGTTGATTACAATCCAGTTGGCTGTCCTCTACAGTCAGGCAGAATGACAGACCAGGTAGCAGCAGGGTTGGACTGGTATCAATCGAATGAGCAGGATGACATCGATTGTTCTCCCCAGCAGCACCAGCAGACATGCTGTATACAGTACATGTTTAATAGCGCCATTACAGTGGCTCTCCACGCCCAAGTGATTAGCATGAGACTCTCAAAACTGAACCACAGCATAGCAGCATTTCATCCCTGTAACGGCTGAGTGTCGTGGCCTGGGAGAGATGTGAGGGAGGAGGGAATCAGTTGGCAGGAGGAGAGCGATATGGATGAAGGGGTCAGACCCTCAGGTTGTTATCCTCCGCCACCTTTCCGTTCGTAGTCCCTCCTCCTCCCATCCATCTGTGTTCAGAGGTCCTCACCACCTGTGTGGTCTTAACCAGTCAGGGCACAGTATGCTATGACAGTCTATGCTTCACTCTCACAGCGCTTCACACCGCTGAAGAACTTCTTTATCAGAGTCTTGGCCTGCATTTTCACTGTGGACACAAAATAGTTCATTATTAGAATATAGGCAGCTGTAGTGCCAGATCGAGCAACACACAATTTTGGTCTTCCTCACCTGCTGACCCTAACTTCCCCTACTCCTGAGCAGCATACTGCTAGTTTAGATGAGAATAGTTCTCGGGAACTCAAATTTCACTGAAGCAGCTCCCTACAAGAAGGAAGATTTCACATTTGGAATACTGTGATTTGAAAAAGTGACAAATGAAGAACCAAATAACTACATCACAGCTTGTCCCTTCCCTCTCTCCCTCACCTTGGTGGTAAACTTGCCCTGCGTATAGAAGGGGTCTAGACAGCGCACTACGCTGTCAGACACTCTTCAGAGACAACAGGCTATCGAAGCTTTGCTGGCTTTCGCTGCCAGTCAAGTCAGTTCTGTTGTGTGCAGGTAAGTTATGGTGATGTGTTTTGTGTCGTGTTTAGTCCACCCCGTTCTCTTTTAGCGGGAAACAGTCATTCCGTCAGTGTGTTGTTCTTTTGTGTTCAGAGGTGAGGGGACGATTGCGGCGGTACACCGCTCCTTCTCCCCGGTGGGAACGTAAATGCCGTTCAGGTCAGGGGGTGGTTGGATGACGACTGCTGGCTTCCAGTACCCAAATGCTCCGGGATTCTAACTGACTCCCCGCGTTCAGTGGGGGCCCGGGGTCTGGTAAATGTCGAAAGTATCCTTTTGCTGTTGTGTCTCTGTGCACGTTTTCTTTGAAATTTCCCTTTGAGCTGACGCCCCTCAGGTTGCAGCTGCTGGGGGTTTGTGGGAAGGTTTTGGGGAAAGTCGGGGCTCATAACAGCGGGGGGTGATTTAAATTTGTAACGGGAGGGTTGGGGTTTATTCAAGGGGGAACTGGGGGGTAGGGGTTTCTTTTCTGCTTTTGTTTGCCCAAATGAGGTTTTACGATCTCCCAAAATTTTTTTCAGAAGGCCTTTACTTTGAGGGAATGGGTTTTGTGGGACTGGTAAAAAACCCCCAAGGGTTTTGTGAAAAAATTCAAACTCTTTTGAATTGAAAACGGGGCCCATTGTCCAGAAAATTAAAAGTCTCTCCCAATGCCTTTGCCTGGAAAGGTGTTTTTTCAGCTTGTGATCACAGCTGCAGATGGGGGCTGTGAAGCTTTGTCGATTTTGAAGTATTTGCTGTAGTAGTCCCTTTATAATGTGGGTCCTCGTTTTTTCCCATTTGAACAGATCGGTTCCCACGACCGCCGGGGTCGGTTTTGGGAACGGGGAGGAAAACATTGGCTCTTTGGTGTTTGGGGGGGCGTCTTTAGTCCTCTATTTGTTTGCACATTCCGGGCCCCAAACCCAAAATGCCCGTGTTCTTTTTCCCATTTTTTCCAGGGCCCTGTTTTCCAGCATGGACCTTTGAAAAAATTCTTTTCTTTGAGCCTGGAGGAATGATGATTTTCTCCCCTTAAAAATGATCCGTTGATTTGTGATAGTTGTACGAGGGTTTCCCAAAAAATTGAGACGCTCTGGGGGTTTTTTCCCCTTTCCCCTAAGGCCATCCGGGACTGTATGACTTTCCCAGCTGTGTGATTTGGGGTGTTTTTTTGGGGTTTCTGCTCGGTCTCCTTCATTTTTGTGTCACTAATGGTAAGTTGCTGTCCCAAAAGTGTGAAACCTGCAGTCCATCCCTTACGGAGGGCGGGCCTTGTAGGTAAAAAAACCTTCCTGGAGAGTGTGCTGGGGAAAGGGGGTCTTTGCCTGGACGGTGAGTGATTGTGAAGTCGTTTTTTTGGGGTATTTTAAAAGGATCATTCTCGGTAGCCTTGGGGGGCTGGGCAAAGGGGGGTTTCCCTCATGATTGACTCGAGGGGCTTGTGGTTTGATTCCACAATAAATTGTCTTTTCCAAAAGGGGACATATGAAAAAAAACGTTACATCCAAAACAGAATGGGAAAAGCCCTTTTTCGTTTTGGGACGTAGTTGATTTAAAAGCGTAGCGAGGGTTTTCCTTTTTGCAGTACCCACTCCCCCTAGTCCATATTTCGACGTGTCCCCCTTTGGGGGAGTCTGAGCTCTTTTTTGGGGGGTTCGTATTTTAGGGAAGGTTTGGGTCCTGGTTCTTCGTGATCAAGTTTCCTTTTGGAAAGCGATGGGGTTTTGGTTGCCCCAGAGGAAAATCACTGGGGTGCTCTTTTGACCCCCCCCCGAGGGGTACATTAGCAAAGGGGAGGCTGGGTGCAAACTTGGCTAAGTAAATTGGGGCCCTGCCAAAACACGTTTCCAGCTCCCGCGCCGGGTTTTTTGGTGGCTCCAAATTTTCCCTTTTTGGCTGAGATCTTCGCGGAAACTGGGGTGTTTCCATTCGCTGTTTAGAAAAAGGTGTCCAAAAAATAGCTTTACCTTTTTAGCGGCCCACGTGCTTCTCCAAGGGACCTTTGGGAGCAGGCTGAGGTTTTGTGTGTTCCCTTTGGTTCAAAAACCCTAGAAAAGGATTTTCGTCCACAATTTTAGGGCTCCGCCCAGGCCTTCGTACACCCCGTCGATCTTTCGCTGAAACTCGTCTTGGGGAATAATCCCCAAAAAAGGCCCGGCCCAGGAAAACCCCGGAGGTCCAAAAAGTGTGTTAAAAGTTGTGAGCTTTGATTTACTCTTTTTGTGAGCTTTAAGCCCAAATAGGGCCCGATCTGGCGTCCAAGACATGAAAATAGCGTGCGCCCCCTAGCTTTTGTTTTGATGCCAAACAGCGGGGGTTTAAGGGGAAATGGGGGGGTTGATAGCCTTTTCAAGTCTCTTGGGGGCCCAGGGCATACTCTGAGCTTTCCTGTGCGGGTTTTTTCCACCACCACTAAAAGCGTGGGCCCAATCCGTTTGGTTTTTGTAAAACCCTTTGGGGACGAGTCCGATTTCCCATGCTTCCAACTCTTTTTTAAAACGGGCGCGGGAGAGCAAGGGAATTTTTCCCGGGGGGTAAAACCACCCGGGGTTGGTCTGGGTCAAGGTTTAATGGTACATTCTCCGGGGAAAACCTATTCCTTTAAAAAAAAATCAGGGAAACTCCTCCCCTGACATTCTCTATCTTTACTGGGGCTGTCACTGATAAAATAGTTGATAAGGCCATGTCTAAAAATGTTTAAGGGCCCAGCAAAAACAGGTTTCTCGGGGGTGTCAACAAAAGTAAAAGTCAACATCATGTCCCTTTTCCGTGTTTTGGGATTTTGGGGTGCATGTGCCTTTAAATAGGAGGTTTACCACCATAACCAGTCAGGTTTTTGCGGGTGGTGGGTGAGCTCACACTCCCCGTGTCAAGCTTCTGTTTCTTACCCGAGGAAAAAAGTTTACTTGTGCCCAGTTTCTAGTTTTAATTTTTGCTTGTGCCTTGTTTCCTATCTCAATTCAGCCCAAAAATTTTTGTCTTGATATCTGACTTTTGTGTCACGAACAAAAAACAGTTAAACAGCATTTTAAACTTTGATTTTAAATTTTAAACTTTACTCACGATGTACTGTTTTTCCCGGTAAAACCCGCCACACTTTTGCAAAATGATTCCATTTTTAAAATTATACCCCTGTTGCCTTTAGCTGGGGAAAATTTCCCCGTTCGCCATGCACTTTGTTTTCCACAAATCCACCCTGTTTTGGGGCGTTTGGGTCCCGTGCGCTCGTTTTGGGTTCTGTCTGTTCCCCTTTTGAAAATTTTCTCTGGGCCCCTGGAGGTGTGCCCTTTAGTTGGCCTGAACCCGGGGACTGCTTGTTCAAAGTGATTTTTCCGTGTGCCGCCTGAAATGGTTTTTTATCTGGGAAACCCGTGCTAGCTGTGAGATTGGGTATGGGGGGGTAGCTTTTTTCCCGCGTTAACTCTGATCCAACATTCAAAAAGGGTTTTCTCTCCCCGCGGGAGTGTATTACAAATACAATACGGTCCCTGCCCCTCTCATCCTTTTTTCATAATCACAGTCTTTCCAAAGCAACGCAGCTCAGGACAAAAATGTTTAAAAGATTTGCTTTGTGCCCTTTTACTTTTTCATGGAATTTTTACCCAGCGAAAATTGTATTTGGGTTTTTGGGACAACATATGCCTTTAAACGATCGTAGTTTTGGTTTCAGTAAACCCTTGGGGTTCAGCTCGGGAAGTTCCCTGGTTTTAAAGTTTTCTCCCTTTTTCACCGATCCAGGGGGAAACAGGTAGCCGGGACTTTTCCTCTTTCCCTTTTCCTCAGAGGACCCCGGGGGAACATCAGCTTTCCCCCTGGTTTAAATTACGCAAAGCATCGGGGAGAATTTTTTAGACCCCAATCCCTTCGAGGGGGAAGGAAATTTAAACAAAATCCCCTTTTTGTCCTTTTACTTTACACCCCGCTTGTTTTGTTGGGTTTGACAAAAAATAAAATTTTCAGGGCGACAGGAATTTATAAAAGTAGCTCTTTTTTAACTAGCTAAAACTGGATGTCCATGTGTCTCTGGCCATGATTTGCTTTAGAATGGGCCCCACCAAACCCGGGTGGTCTTTAAAAAATCAAGACAGTAGATATGACAGTATAATGCACCAATTTCAATTTAGTATGCTGGGCACAATGAAATTACAACATCCCCAGCATGACGGGAAACCCCGGGAGTTCTTTCCCGAAAAAGGGCAGAATGCTTCAGGAAAAAAGTGCTTCGACAGTGGAAAAATTAAATCAAATAGCCCAAAGGGATTGTTTTTCATTTTATTTAAAAGGGATGAAAAACAGGGAAAAAAGGGGTACAACTTCATTTGGAGTGATGGGAGTTTCTCTTTTAAACAATCCCTGGCCTTTTTACACAGGAATAGCTAAATTTAGCCAAAGCAGGCTAGCTTTCGGGTACTGCAACCCCTTTGTAACAGTAACGATGAAGATGAAAAATGAACAGGCCCTGAAAATCTTTCTGTAGAAATTATTGTTGGGAAAACTAAAATCAAAACAATAATTTTTATTCTGAACTGGAAAAAAATGATTTAAACAAGATGCTTTTTGAGGGAAACCCCACTCCACAGTTTGGGGGTTTCTTTTAAGAGGAAGCGGTTCTCCTGCCTGAAAGAGTAAATGTTCTGATCCAGTTTGGCACCAATACAATGGAGTAGGGTTTCAATTTGACATACTTAGAAAAACAAGTACAGAAACAGTCTAAATGCTGAGCATGAGCCCAGAATACACAGGGTTGGGGAAATCTTCAACCAGACACACTTCATTGGACTGTGTTGTTTTTGGTCTACATCTGTGGATGTGATCAACAGTTATTCCAGTTGAAAAAAAAATATGTTTTTTATTTTAAAAAGCAACGTTCCAACCAAAGGGTTTTTTTCAACAATACTTTATACGTAAGATGTAAGT
This sequence comes from Coregonus suidteri, assembly GCA_036851935.1. Taxonomy (NCBI): domain Eukaryota; kingdom Metazoa; phylum Chordata; class Actinopteri; order Salmoniformes; family Salmonidae; genus Coregonus; species Coregonus suidteri. The sequence continues at coordinate 698 of JAGTTL010002061.1, read as the reverse complement.
AGGCTGATCATTTTTTATCTTACTGTTTTTAGGTTGCACTACAAAAAGGTGTGGGGTTTGTGTAAAAGGGTATAGGGGAGAAAAAGGTGTAGATTCAGCGCAGAGTGGGGGGGTGTTTTTTTGTCATCGCAGAAGGAGAACGTGGGGCCAGGAGGCAAGGTATAACAGGAGGCAACGGCAGGGAAACAAAAAAATAGGACTGAAGGATAAAACTGTTCTCACAAACGAGCTAGGAAAAGGGTTAGTAGAGTCAAAACGAACAATACCTCCAAAAACAAAAAACAGAAGAAAATGAACTAAAAAAGGAGTGAGAGGGCCAGGTGAGTAACTACCAGGTGAAACAAAGAAAAAAAAAGAAAGAAATAGGCTGTTCAAGAACACAAAGAAAAAGGGCTACGTTAAAACAAAGGATGACTAAAAAAAAAAATACAGAACCCTTTCTTCTGTTTTTATCTGGTAAAATGGGTCAATAATAATAGCTTGTCTTTTCTGCAGAAACTGTCCTTTTAAAATATGGCTGTGGGGTGTCTCTTGGTGCTAAACTTTTTTTCGTTTTTAACTGTAAAATGTGCACCATTGGACAAAAAAAAAAGGGAATCCCATCCCCTCCAGTGCTTTTCCCGTAGGTTAGCGTTTTCCCCCCGTACGTAGGGTGTGGGTTTAAAGAATACCCGAGACCTTTCAGGAGAAGGTCAGAG
>JAGTTL010002060.1:0-10801 GCA_036851935.1 Coregonus suidteri | reverse complement strand
CAGCCTGATCAACTCTATGTGAAGTAGATGTGTCACACTGCATGAGGCAAATGGTGGTCACACCAGATACTGACTGGTTTTCTGATCCACACCCCTACTTTTTTTTTTATGCCTCTTTTGGTCACAGATACCTTATCTGTAGTCCCAGTCATGTGTAATCCATAGATTAGGGAATAATTAATTTATTTAAATTGACTGATTTCCTTATATGAACTGTAACTCAGTAAAATCTTAGAAATCGTTGCATGTTGTGTTTAATATGTTTGTTCAGTGTAATAACCATATAGATGTCTGTCCTGTTCAAATACTTTGAAGATGCATCATTCTTTTACTTAAATGTTTTTCTCCCCAAGTTTGGTCCCCCTGCTGGGAATTGATGTATGGGAGCATGCCTACTATCTCCAGTACAGGAACGTCCGACCCAACTACGTCAAAGCCATCTGGAACGTCATCAACTGGGAGAACGTGAGCGAGCACCTCCAGCCCGCCAAAAAATTAACTATTCCCCCTCAGAACACACACACTAGCACTTCCTTCCTGCCCCAAACCATATCCCCTCAAACCTTAACTCCCCTAATGGCTTACTGTCACGCCCTGGCTCTGGGGACTCTTGTATGTTGAGCCAGGGTTATGTGTTTCTATGTTGGCCGGGGTGGTTCTCAATCAGAGGCAACGAGAATCAGCTGTTGCTTGTTGTCTCTGATTGGGAACCATACTTAGGCAGCCTTTTGTGCACTTGTGATTCGTGGGATCTTGTTCCGTGTAGGTCTGTGTGTTTATGACCGAGGACTTCACGTTTCGGTTAGTTGTTTTTGTTGTTTGTATTCGTGTTGCCAGTACACTATTAAAAAGATGTACGCATATCACGCTGCGCCTTGGTCCAATCATTATGACGATCGTGACACTTACTGTGGTATCTGGGACAGTTTATGACTTTGCTAATGGTTTGCAAATGGTCTTAGAGGATGTTGACTAAGCTTAAAGGGAGCATCTGGAGAGTAGTTCTATAGGGGCACCCCTAAAGCCGAGGAAGTCTGTTAGGTGGAGTCCTGGGATTGGTCTGTAGGGGAAAACACCCATATTATGTTACATAGGGCATAGGATATAAATACCACGGTTAAAACAGAGGACGGGGAGAATAACATATTACATATTGGAGCCGGTTATTCTCCAGATATCGGCAGATATCTGTAAATTGACGCTGGAATACTTTGATATAATAAACCTTTATAATCAAAGTACAGAGTCAGCGGATTTCCTTGTTCTCACAGCATAACTAGCATCGGTTTCTCGACACCACACTTACAAAATACTGTCATAACCCAAATGAAGATGGCTGTCGCATACTGTACCATGTAGGTGTCAGATGTCCAGAGAGCATATTCAGTCTGCAAAGCTTTTTGTCTGACTGTGTTGCACCAATATCAGGAAAATGTGATGGAGGCAAATGTTTTTGATGTAATATAATAAAATATTTAATTTGAGTTGTATCTGCTTGTTTTGGGTTTTTGTTTAAAGGTCAGTGTAACTCACTTACATGTAGTGTCTAGGTGGCAGGTAGCCTAGCGGTTAGTGTTGGGCCAGTAACCAAATGGTTGTTAGTTCGAATCCCTGAGCCGACAAGTTGAAAACTGTCAATCTGCTCTTGAGCAAGGCACTTAACCCTAATTGCTCCAGGGTCGCCGTCAATGGCTGATCCCTGGCCGTGACCCCACTCTCCGAGGGGGTCTCAGGAAGAGTTAGGTAAAAATAAATGTCCATTCCTCACTCGTACAGGTTACCCACTTGTACATGCAGTGAAACAGGACAAATGTAAGCACCCCCTATTTTACCTTTAATAGCAACATCATTAATCAGCTTGTCACACTACCAAGCTGTTTGTATGTCTGTGTACAAATATTTTGCAAGATTGATAGCCACTGTCCTGATGTTCAAAGGTGTGATTGACAAAAAGCCACAAATGAAAACAATTGATCAAAGAATATTGAGAGCTATAGAGTATAACTGTTGGTCAGTGGGGTGGAGCTGCTTATTGTTTTAATTTAAACTCAGACATCCACACACACCAGGTCTGGGGAAACGCCTCTTGGCTTCTGAAAAGTCCATAATGATTGATATTCACTGGCAAGAAAGCATGTTCGGAAACCATTTTCATATTCTACTGAAGGAAATCCTATCCAAGCCATATGGATACAATTAACTTTTTATTAATCATAAAATATAGAATCCATAATTTCCTCCTTTTTGATGTCTGGTCTCAATTACCATAACAGCGGTCAGCTAAGTTCACCAGTACAGTGCTGTACTTTCAACAGGTGACCCAAAATACACTAAATGGCCCTTCAAATTAGTGGATTCGGCTATTTGAGCCATACCCGTTGCTGACAGGTGTATAAAATAAAGCACACAGCCATACAATCTCCATAGACAAACATTGGCAGTAGAATGGCCCGTACTGAAGAGCTCAGTGACTTTCAACGTGGCACTGTCATAGGATGCCACCCAGGGCTGTCCTCCGGAAAAAATAAATATATATATATTTGTCGACTGAGAGTCGTCCTGTTCTTTCGACCAATCGATTGGTTGAAATGTTTTAACTTATTTTTCCATATATAGACAGACACACCCTATGTGTTTGAATATATCAACTACATATGTACTGAGCTTTACTGATGCTTTAAGCACACTGTTTGATTAAATAGTTAAGACAAACAAATGACTCAAGAAAGAGGCCGATGGTCACACTGTGTGACAGCGAGTGCCTGTGAGACTGGCGCATGTGGTCTTGCTCTCCTCCCTACTGCGGAGAAAAGGCACCACAGCACAGCAAGTGTTTATTGCGCTGTCCGTGCTGAAGCTGCAACATCATTTCAGCCATTTAGTTTCTTACTTGTTTCTGACTGAAAAGTTCTGTAACCGAAATCCCTAATTTGTTTAGGAAAAACCTTCCTTATTCTCTCAACCCTTGCTGTCTTTACGTGTAAGCATCGCATGCTTGTGACCAATAGGGCCTGACATACAGTGGGGAAAAAAAGTATTTAGTCAGTCACCAATTGTGCAAGTTCTCCCACTTAAAAAGATGAGAGAGGCCTGTAATTTTCATCATAGGTACACGTCAACTATGACAGACAAAATGAGGAAAAGAAATCCAGAAAATCACATTGTAGGATTTTTTATGAATTATTTGCAAATTATGGTGGAAAATAAGTATTTGGTCAATAACAAAGGTTTCTCAATACTTTGTTATATACCCTTTGTTGGCAATGACACAGGTCAAACGTTTTCTGTAAGTCTTCACAAGGTTTTCATACACTGTTGCTGGTATTTTGGCCCATTCCTCCATGCAGATCTCCTATAGAGCAGTGATGTTTTGGGGCTGTCGCTGGGCAATACAGACTTTCAATCCCTCCAAAGATTTTCTATGGGGTTGAGATCTGGAGACTGGCTAGGCCACTCCAGGACCTTGAAATGCTTCTTACGAAGCCACTCCTTTGTTGCCCGGGCGGTGTGTTTGGGATCATTGTCATGCTGAAAGACCCAGCCACGTTTCATCTTCAATGCCCTTGCTGATGGAAGGAGGTTTTCACTCAAAATCTCACGATACATGGCCCCATTCATTCTTTCCTTTACACGGATCAGTCGTCCTGGTCCCTTTGCAGAAAAACAGCCCCAAAGCATTATGTTTCCACCCCCATGCTTCACAGTAGGTATGGTGTTCTTTGGATGCAACTCAGCATTCTTTGTCCTCCAAACACGACGAGTTGAGTTTCTACCAAAAAGTTCTATTTTGGTTTCATCTGACCATATGACATTCTCCCAATCCTCTTCTGGATCATCCAAATGCACTCTAGCAAACTTCAGACGGGCCTGGACATGTACTGGCTTAAGCAGGGGGACACGTCTGGCACTGCAGGATTTGAGTCCCTGGCGGCGTAGTGTGTTACTGATGGTAGGCTTTGTTACTTTGGTCCCAGCTCTCTGCAGGTCATTCACTAGGTCCCCCCGTGTGGTTCTGGAATTTTTGCTCACCGTTCTTGTGATCATTTTGACCCCACAGGGTGAGATCTTGCGTGGAGCCCCAGATCGAGGGAGATTATCAGTGGTCTTGTATGTCTTCCATTTCCTAATAATTGCTCCCACAGTTGATTTCTTCAAACCAAGCTGCTTACCTATTGCAGATTCAGTCTTCCCAGCCTGGTGCAGGTCTACAATTTTGTTTCTGGTGTCCTTTGACAGCTCTTTGGTCTTGGCCATAGTGGAGTTTGGAGTGTGACTGTTTGAGGTTGTGGACAGGTGTCTTTTATACTGATAACAAGTTCAAACAGGTGCCATTAATACAGGTAACGAGTGGAGGACAGAGGAGCCTCTTAAAGAAGAAGTTACAGGTCTGTGAGAGCCAGAAATCTTGCTTGTTTGTAGGTGACCAAATACTTATTTTCCACCATAATTTGCAAATAAATTCATGACAAATCCTACAATGTGATTTTCTGGATATTATTTTCTCAATTTGTCTGTCATAGTTGACGTGTACCTATGATGAAAATTACAGGCCTCTCTCATCTTTTTAAGTGGGAGAACTTGCACAATTGGTGGCTGACTAAATACTTTTTTCCCCACTGTATAGCCTATCATAATCACATCAATAAATTAGTTATAACAAACTCCGAACACACTAACACGTGACTGCAAAATGGATGCAGAGGATGTGAAAAAGAAACTCGAAATGGGCGAATGTTTACTGGTTGCTCAGGAGGGAAAGGGGAAGTCAGATCTGTGGAAGACATTTGACTTAGTTGTGGAAACTATTGTAGATCAAGAAAAATGACAGTATAGGAGCAAGCGTTGCGTAAGTAGATTACAATATAATTTTTTCTGACCATTTGGGACAGTGTAAACAACACTAAACAAATAAGTGCAACAGAGAGTCTGTTCTAATGGGGAAAAATATATATATAAAGCCTTTATTATAGCAGACTAAAAACAGTTGCATGCATTCGTGAATTGCGGTTTATTTATTGTTTAGACTAATTATTCAAAGCTCCCTTTGTTATTTAATTAAAAAACTAAAATGCTTGATTGCATTTCAAAGCATGAATGTCTCATATGCTGTGTGATGGCATGAACGCATGAATGATTGATTGATACAGTAGCCAATATATTGAAATATAGGCCTAAGTAAGTTACGGTATTAAGACTAAACAGGACGTGCTCTTAGGCCTACAGCTCGATGGTGGTTATACAAGCCTACTATACAAAGTCTACTAAAGATAACAACATTACTTATTATTATAATGATGATCATAATCATAATTGTAATAATAACAATATGAAGGAGACCAAGAGAAAAGAGGGTATAGGAGCGAGAGCTGCGTGCATATTATGTGTGACATACAGGTGCTGTTAGATTACAATATAATTTTTCTGCCTGTTTGGAACAGTGTAAACAACACTAAATAAATTATAAGTAATACCAGATATATTTTTTTAACCTGTATTACAGCATAGCAAAGATTAAAAACAGCCCAATCTGTGAAATTGCTTTATCTGACATTTTGCCGTTGCATGAGGCTTGGTGCTCACAGAATCAGTAGGCTATTAAACAAACACTCAAACAGGCAACAGAAGCAGGATCTGTCTATTTCTGTGGATACAGTATATATGGATGATTTATAAAGCCAGGCACATTTAACAGTTAGGCTATTGATTATAGACCTAATTAAGTTGAGATATCCTCTCTCCTCAATTTTCTTAGATAATTAGGTTCAAGGCAAGGGCTGTTTCCTAATCTCTGCTGCTGCTGCCTACGCCACATTCTTCTCAATCCCAAAATGCTGGTTAACTTTTCTATTACGCACATAGCAACATAGGGAAAGGTGGCAATTCTACGGCGCACTGAAGATTGTTTCAGAACCGCGGACAGCGACCGTATCCAATGCGGGAGAAGCGCATTTGTTATAAAATAATATTAGATTTATTAGTGTTGCACCATTATTTTTACATAATATAACCATATACAATTTCAGTATCACATGTCTTAGAGTGATGGACTGTGTCATTCCTGTGGCCTCCACAATGGATTAGTCTACTGAGACAGGCGCGAATCAGACGTGTCTTGTCCACCATGAAAAAAAAAAATTTGTCGACTGCTCGACAAAAGAAATCTCGGTCGACCAACAGCCTATCGACCAAACATTCGACCAGTCGACCAAACAATCGAGCAGTCGTCTAAATAGGGTCAGCCTTAATGCCACCTTTACAACAAGTCAGTTCATCAAATGTCTGCCCTGCTAGAGCTTGCCCGGTCAACTGTAAGTGCTGATATTGTGAAGTGGAAACATCTAGGAGCAACGGCTCAGCTGCAAAATGGTAGGCCACACAAGCTCACAGAACGGGATCGTCGAGTGCTGAAGCGCGTAGCGCGTAAAAATAATCTGTCCTCGGTCGCAACACTCACTACCGAGTTCCAAACTAGCTCTGGAAGCAATGTCAGCACAATAACTGTTCGTCTGGAGCTTCATGAAACAGGTTTCCATGGCCGAACCGCCGCACACAAGCCTAAGATCACCATACGCAATGCCAAGCGTCGGCTGGAGTGGTGTAAAGCTCGCCGCCATTGGACTCTGGGGCAGTGGACACACGTTCTCTGGAGTGATTAATCACGCTTCACCATCTGGTAGTCCAACAGACAAATCTGTGTTTGGCAGATGCCAGGAGAATGTTACCTTCCCGAATGCATAGTGCCTATTGTAAAGTTTGGTGGACGAGGAATAATGGTCTGGGGCTGTTTTTCATGGTTCAGGCTAGGCCCCTTAGTTCCAGTGAAGGGAAATCTTAACGCTACAGCATACATTGACATTTTAGACGATTCTGTGCTTCCAACTTTGTGGCAACAGTTTGGGGAAGGCCCTTTCCTGTTTCAGCATGACAATGCCCCCATGCACAAAGCGAGGTCCATACAAAAATGGTTTGTTGAGATTGGTGTGGAAGAACTTGACTGGCCTGCACAGAGCCCTGACCTCAATCCCATCGAACACCTTCGGGATGAATTGGAACACAGACTGCGAGCCAGGCCTAATCGCCCAACATCAATGCCCGACCTCACTAATGCTCTTGTGGCTGAATGGAGGCAGGTTCCCGCAGCAATATTCCAACATCTAGTGGAAAGCCTTCCCAGAAGAGTGGAGGCTGTTATAGCAGCAAACGGGGGACCAACTCCATATTAATGCCCATGATTTTGGAATGAGATGTTCGACGAGCAGGTGTCCACATTCTTTTGGCAATGTATTGTGTGTCACACAGGGCCAGCTTGTTTTGAAAGGACAGTTTGTCTGACCTTGTCATTCTTTACTAACTGTAAAAGATGCCTCTTCTCCTCTGAGAATCATGCCTTCTGTCATCTCCATTCACCAAGAGGTGGCACTATTTGTCAATGCTTTCTGACAGTGGCACCTTACTCCAACAAACTGTATTTCTCTGTTCCATGTCTTATGGTGTCTTTCTTTCTAAGAAAACTTGTCTAACTGCTTAGAGTGGAGATACAGGAGAGCAACATCATTCACAAATATATACATTGTACTCTCCCATGTGCATCATGCTACGAGAGGGTTGTCTCTATATCTGACATGCAGGCACGCGCACGTACACACACACATTTTACAAATGATAATTAACTTTCTATGTGTGTACACTCATACAGTAGACTGTTGTATGACTAGGTGAAAGAGCAGCTATTAATGTTAATGGTCCCACTCATGCAGTATATACATTGACAAAAATATAAACGCAACATACAACAATTTCAAAGATTTTACTGAGTTGCAGTTCCTATAATGAAATCAGTCAATTGAAATAAATAAATTAGGACCTAATCTATGGATTTAACATGACTGGGAATACAGATATGCATCTGTTGGTCACAGATACTGTAAAAAAAAAGGTTGGGGCGTGGATCAGAAAACCAGCAGTATCTGGTGTGACCAACATTTGTCTCATGCAGCGCGAGTTGATCAGGCTGTTGATTGTGGCCTGTGGAATGTTGTCCCACTCCTCTTCAATGGCTGTGCGAAGTTGCTGGATTGCTGGATATTGGCGGGAACTGGAACACACTGTCGTACACGTCGATCCAGAACATCCCAAACATGCTCATGGGTGACATATCTGGTGAGTATGCAGGCCATGGAAGAACTGGGAAATGTTCAGCTTCCAGGAATTGTGTACAGATCCTTGCGACATGGGGCCGTGCATTATCATGCTGAAACATGAGGTGATGGCGACGGATGAATAGCACGACAATGGGCCTCCGGATCTCGTCACGGTATCTCTGTGCATTCAAATTGCCATTGATAAAATGCAATTGTGTTCGTTGTCCTTAGCTTATGCCTGCCCATACCATAACCCCACTTCCACCATGGGCACTCTGTTCACAACACTGACATCAGCAAACCACGCGCCCACACAATGCCATACAGATGGCTGTCTGCCATCTGCCCGGTACAGTTGAAACTGGGATTAATCCGTGACGAGCACACTTCTCCAGAATGCCAGTGGCCATCGAAGGTGAGCATTTGCCCACTGAAGTCGGTCACGATGCCGAACTGCAGTCAGGTCAAGACCCTGGTGAGGACGACAAGCACGCAGACGTGCTTCCATGAGACGGTTTCTGACAGTTTGTGCCGAAATTCTTCGGTTGTGCAAACCCACAGTTTCATCAGCTGTCCGGGTGGCTGGTCTCAGATGATCCAGCAGGTGAAGAAGGCGGATGTGGAGGTCCTGGGCTGGCATGGTTACAGTTGGTCTGCGGTTGGGAGGCCAGTTGGACGTACTGCCAAATTCTCTAAAACAACGTTGGAGCCGGCTTATGGTAGAGAAATAATCATTAAATTATCTGGCAATAGCTCTGGTGGACATTCCTGCAGTCAGCATACCAATTGCACAGTCCCTCAAAACTTGAGACATCTGTGGCATTGTGTTGTGTGACAAAACGGTACATTTTAGAGTGACCTTTTATTGTCTCCAGCACAGGAAACATTCTCACTAACAGGGATGTTAACAAAGTTGTGCACAAAATTTGAGAGAAATAAGCTTTTTGTGTGTATGGAACATTTCTGGCATCTTTTATTTCAGCTCATGAAACATGTTGCATGTATATTTTTATTCAGTGTAGTTTACCAGGGAATTACAGAAACTCCTCAATACTTTCCATGGCCTTGTGTCTTTGTCAGCACATTACTGAGCTGAGCTAAGCTAAAGCGACACAAGCTGCTCTTACTTGTCCCAACGATGGAGTACCCATTCACCATGTCCTCTACAAGCTGCCATCAGCTCTGTTTCAGTAGAAAACTGTTTAAACTGGAGCGTCAACAAGAGGAGGGTAAGACTTTCCAGCTCCGTAGCTCCGCTGTTCCTGGCATGGAAGAGGGGCGGTGGTCATTTGGAGCTGAAGACAGGGCACCCGTTTGGGCCACGCGCCTGGCTCTGAGTGTCCAAAGATGGAGCTCCTTGTCTGTGTATGGAACCCAGAATGGGGAGCCAATGACCAGGGAGAATGGAGGTTATTGTATGGAGGGTGGTGTTGGGCTCCTGCTTGATTGCTGCTGGGCTTAGGTGACTGGCTACCTGCCTCTTCTTGCTGCTTAGCGCAAGAGGGTTGCTTTATTTTTCATGGCCTTTGAGAACTCTATAAGCACAGGAGAAGAACCATGGAGGGATGGGTGGACTTCATCACCTTTAGTTGTCTGTTATTGATTGGATTCCCCATGGACAGTATTCATACCTGGAAAACTAGCTTCAGTTAGCATGTGTGTGCGTGCGCGAGTGAGAGAGAAAAAGCCTGCAAACCATTTATTCTCAGTTATGTAACAGGTAGTTACAAATACTCCATTTAAATAAAATTGGGGTGATGGTGGACATCATTTCAGCAGTGAAGATGATGAATCGCTGCATCCCAGAGGTTGTCTGGGTTTACATGGGTTCTGTCCAAGATTGACAAATCCACACTGAAATCAATGACTCCTCCATTGAAATATTCTGAATGATGTGTCCAAATAGCTCCTCTCTCCCTTGTCAACCCAAAAAAGAAAGGAAGAAATATGAAATACAAAATCGTGGCGGATAGGCGTAAGCATCTGCCTCCCCCGTAAGCATCTGCCTCCCCCGTAAGCATCTGCCTCCCCCGTAAGCATCTGCCTCCCCCGTAAGCATCTGCCTCCCCCGTAAGCATCTGCCTCTGATTCCAAGTTCAAATCCAGCGATAGAAAGTTGTTTGAGATTTTTGTTTTAAGCCTATCCCAAACCTTAACCCATACCTTAAACATTCAGAGTTAATGCCTAAACGTAACCTTCAAAATTCAGAGTTAATGCCTAAATTTAACCTTAAACACTTAGAAATTTACATCATTTAGCAGATGCTCTTATCCAGAGTGACTTACAGGAGAAATTAGGGTTAAATGCCTTGCTCAAGGGCACATCGACAGATTTTTCACCTAGTCGGCTCAGGGATTAGAACCAGAGACCTTTCGGTTACTGGCACAACGCTCTTAACCACTAAGCTACCTGCCGCCCCGGCAACAAAATTTGACTTTGAGAAACATGGATGAACGTCTAATTATGACATCAGACTGTGAGAGCTAGTTGTCCTAAATACTCAAGGTGGAGAAGAAATCTGTTGCAAGGAAGGAGAGAGAGAAACTCTCCTCCTCCTCCTCCTCTCTTTCCTGGCCCTCCTCTCTGGTGCAGCCCTCCCTCTCTCTCTCTCTCTCTCTCTCTCTCTCTCTCTCTCTCTCTCTCTCTCATTTTGGCAATT
>JAGTTL010002059.1:0-10810 GCA_036851935.1 Coregonus suidteri | reverse complement strand
AAAGCCCCTCCTTTCCCTCGGGGCCTTGATCACCCCACACCCGGCGAGGGCATTGCGTTCCCCACCCCCTGGCCTGCTGGTCCCCCCCCTCTCAAAAGCATATTTCCCGCCCCACCCATTTAAAAGCTGTTCGCTGCTCTGGCACCCCAATGGTGGAACAAGCCCCCCTCAACGCCAGGACGGGAGCACTAAACCCCCTTTCCGGGAAAAATTTTTAAAAACCCCCACCTTTTTAAAGGGGAACACCTGGGGATAGGATAAAGCCCCTTTCTCCCCCCCCCCAAAAAAAAAAATAAAAAAAAAAGTATAATTGAAAATGGTTACCCCACTGGCTATAGGGTGAATGAAACCATTTTGTGGGTCCTCTGGATAAGAGCGTCCAAAAATAAAGAAAATGTCCCCTTGGGGAAAGGCCCCTTAAACCCCTAATTGCCCCTGTAAGCGCTCGGTTTAAGAGCGCTCCCAAAATGACTAAATGAAAATGTAAAAAAATTTTACATCCCAAAAATTAACCCACAAAACATGGCCCTTTAATCAAAATTGTCATTGGGGACGGGGGCCCACACCCTCTCCCCCCTGGACAAATTTTGAATTATTTTTTAAAGGATCCCCATTAGTTCCTGCCAAGGCAGCAGTACTCTTCCGGGGGTAATTAGGTCCCATTATTTCCCTCCCAAAGGGCCCGTAGCTACTCTTGGGGGGGTTATATTTTTGGACCCCATTATTTTCCCTTTCCCCAAAGGCAGAAAGTACTTTTCCCGGGGGTTTTATTAGGGAAACCCCATTATTTCCCTCCCAAAGGGGGCAGCAACTTTTCCGGGGTATTTATGGATCCCCTTTTTAGTTCCTCCCCAAGGCGCAGTTTTACTTTTCCCGGGGTTTATTAGGACCCCCTTTATTTCCTGCCAACAGCAGCTACTCTTCCGGGGTATTATTTATGGTCCCCTTATTTTCCGCCAAGGCGCACAAACTTTTCCTGGGTTTTTTAGGGATCCCCTTTATTTCCTGCCAAGGCAGCAGCTACTTTTTCCGGGGGTTTTTTTATGGACCCCCATTATTTCCTCCCAAAGGGCACCCAGTACTTTCCCCGGGGGTTTATTATGGATCCCCATTATTTTTCCTCCCAAGGCAGGCTCCTTTTCCCTTTGGGGTTTTTTAGGGACCCCCATTTTTTCCTGCCAAGGAGAAGTCTTTCCTGGGGTTTATTACGGTTTCCCCATTATTTCCTCCCCAAGGGCAGCAGCTTCTTTTTTCCAGGGGGTCCAGCAACTTTAAGGTTTTTAATTTTGAAGTTTTTTACATCCCCTTTACCAAATACATTTAAACCCCCCATTGTTCACAATTCTGTTTTTAAATCCTAGAAAAAATTCCCCTGTTAGGTCAGTTAGGATCACCACTTTTTTTTAAGAATGTGAAATTTCAGAAAATAGAAAAGAAAAATGATTTATTTCTCTTTTTTTTCTTTTCATCCTTTCCCAGGGGGTCGAATTTTTACATCCCTCAATTTAGTATTTGGTAGCTTCCCTTTTAAAATTGTTTAATTGGGTTTCAAAGGTTTCGGTTTGCCTTCCAAAAAGCTTCCCACAAAAGTTGGGTTTTTTTTGGCCCCATTTCTCCAACGAGCTTTCGGGTTTTGTAGGCCCCCTTGCTGCCCCCCTTTTTTCAGTTTTGCCCACACATTTCTAAGGATTGAGGCCCATGTTTTGTGTCCCCATTCCAATACCTTGGGATTTTTTTGGGCCTTTAAAAGCCATTTTGCCAAAAAATTTTGAAGTATGCTCGGGGTAAATTGCCCCCTTTTGGAAGCCCCAATTTGCGATAAAAAGCTTTAACTTCCCTGACTGATGTCTTGAGATTTTCTTAAATTTATGTCCACAAAATTTTTCCCTTTCCTAAATAATCCATAAATTTTTGTAAAGTGCCCCAGTCCCTCCTGCAGCAAAGCCCCCCACGCAGATGGCCCCCCCCGGCTTTAAAAAATAATATCCCCTTTTAGCAACGCTTTTATCCAAAGCACTTCAGTTGCGTGCATAATTTTTTTTTGGTAGGGTGGTCCCGGGGGATCGCCCCAAAACCCTTGGCTTACAAGGCCGTCTTACCCTGAGCTACAGAGGACCAGGGTTTCGATGGGGTTTTTCGGCTTGAAGCACCCCCCCCTTTTTTCCCCCAAACATAAAGGGTCATTTTGGGGAAAATTTTTATTTTTGTTCTCGACCAGAGGACATTTCTCCAAAAAAATAGTCTTTGTCCCATTGCAGTTTTCATACCGTGTCTGGCTTTTTTTTAGGGGTTTTTGGGCGTGGCTTCTTCCTTGTGAGCGGGCCTTTTAGGGTTTTGTCGATATAGGACTCGTTTTAAAAGGGAAAAGATCTTTGTAAAACCCGTTTCCTCCAGCTCTCACAAAGGGCATTTTTAGTTGTTCTGGGGTTGTTTGCATTTCTCACCAAAGTACGTTTATCTCTAGGAGACAGAAACCCTTCCCCTGTGCGTATGACGGCTGCTGTCCCATGGTGTTTATACTTGCAAACTTTTGTTTTTTACCTTGCTTTTTTTTCCCCTTTTAAAAACCCCATCTTTTTCGGGATAAAAGAAAGCTGACACTTTTTTTATGGGTTTTTAACACAAAGCGTATCAATTTAAATTTTCAAACCGGGGAAAAAAAAATTTTTTTTTTTTTCCCCCGCTTGTTCAAAATTTTTTTTCCCTTTGTAACAAAGGGGTTTTTTAAACCCAAACCCCCGGGTCCCCCCAAATTTTTTAATTAAAAAACCATCTTTTTCCGTTTTAAAAAAAAAAGAATCATTATTTTTCAAACGTCCCCTTTCCCTGTTTAGAAAACATATTTTTGGATTTACCCAAAACAAAAATTTTTATGAAAAAAATTTTTTTCTTAAAAATTTTTTCCCAACTTAGGGAAAACTTTTTTTTTAAAAAAAAATTTTTTTAAAAAAATTGTTGGGGGGGTTAATTTGTTATATTTAAATTGTTTGGGTTAAAAAATTTTGATGGTGGGGGAAAACCTTTCGGATTTATTCCAAATTTCCCAAATCAAAAAAAATTCTCCTAACCCCCTTTTCCCCGGGGAAAACCTAAGTCCCGTAAACTTTTCCAATGTTTTTAACTATTTTTAATTCCCCCAACCTCAGAAAAAAATCTTGCCAATTGGTGTTCCCCCCCCGGGCCCCCTTTAAAAAATTTTTTGTCCCTCCTAAAAAAAATATCCAACCCACAAAAAAAAACCTACCCCCACATGACCCAAAACAAAACTTCTTCAAAATTAAACCAAAAGTTAAACCGGAAATTCCCACCACTGAGCTCCCCAAGGTCGCTTTCAAAAAAACCTATGGAATCAACCCCCAACCCCCCGCCCCTTTCCTAACTTCTTCCCTTTTGGTTTTGAACCCCCAAAAAAAAACCCCCCTACTTGGGGGGAAAGCCAAAAGTTTTTAACCCCCTTTAAATTAAAAAAAAACAAAAAAATTTAAAAATTTTAATAAAAAATTTTTCCCCCCCCCTTTAATAAAAAAATTCACAAAAATTTTCCCCCCCCTTTCAATATTCAAATTTTTCCAAAAATTTTCAAAATTTGTTTTCCCCATCTTTTTTAGTCGATTTTTTTCCCTTTTTTAAACCATTTCATGTTTCCCCCAAAAATTTCCCCATTTCTGGGATATTCGTTTGGGTAGCCCCCACCTCTTATGACTTCTTTACACAAGAACTTGGCAAAACCGAATCGAGCATCTTTAGCGTAGTTGGACATCCTATGCACCTCTTGGTGTAGGAGTAAACCAAGAATAACAGTCACACCCCTGCGAACTATCTATTTTTCAGACAGATTGTGCACATGCTATGACATAGGCAAACCCTGTTCAAGCAAATATGAGTTTTGCCCAAAAAACCATACTACCCTTTGGGATTCCTTTCTCCTAACATCCCCCACTTGCCAACGTGATGAGCTAAACCCATGTGCTTCCTGAATCATAAGACCTAATAGGTGCTAGAGGGCGCTACTATAAACACCTCATGGTCTTTCTCCCAAAGGACACAACAAAGGCATGTTACTCTGAGGATTTTTTATTGAAACACCTGCTTTCAGAACAAGTCCCTCAATTTGTCGGTTCGATTCCATTGGATGCCTTCATCTTTCAATGATTACTGATTCTTCCAAGGAGGTCTGGCGCTCCTCGTCGAAGTTCAAATTTCACCGATTGGGCTGATTGCACAAAGCCAATATCGGTACTGTTGTTCGAGACCACCCAAACCTTCTGGGAACTTGTGGCAAACATCTCCTCTTTCCACAGGGGTTCTGAATCCATATTCGCACTGCATAATAGATTCATGTGTCATCCCGTTTACAGCTTTAGTGGCTCTCCCTTGTCCTTGCAGCCGAAATCAGGATTTTGTGGAATCGGCTCCTGGATCATTTACTCCTCCAAATCGCCAAAATTCTATCTTTCAACCCCGGCTACGAAAAACAGCTTTCTCTGACTCTGTCATAATTTCTCCTATTTAGCCTTCTGCTCGTAGCCTTCAAGCAACCACACAAGGCACATGTGCCCCACCTATTATCAATCTCAAATTCCTTATACAGATAATCGTCTGTGTCTATCTTCATAAGCTGCTCCTTGTGTGTCTAAAATTATAGAAACATCGAGCCTGAGATTGAACTTCTTTTTGGTTGATGACACAAACAATTCCTCTTGAGTGTCGAATTGGGGCCAGCATTCTTCTAAAATCTCCACCTGTCCAGCAAATAAATCTCATAACCTGTTTGTCTGTCTTGCTACAGACCCCACCCCCTCAGCCCCCAGCGTGCCCCCGGGACACCATATGTGATTGATTGCCAACCCATCTATCCGCACGAGTTCGTACTGCGTCTCGTGTGACTAATAGTGGGATATATGGCTCAAACACCCCGGGCCATCCTACAAATCTAAACCTAGATGCCCTCAACCACAACTATGATCAACGAAACCTACCAGGTAACAACCCTAAGTCGGTAAACATGGGTACCATCATAGCTATCATCCTGACGTACACTGACCCTCTAAATACACCTCGCTGTCTTCAACCCGGATCTCAGCGATCCACTTGCCTTATTGCCTGCGTCCCCCCGGAATGGGTCCACCCGCGGTCAAACGGACCACCCGCCATCAATGTACAAACGCTCCCAAAAACACTTCAGGCGAGCAGGCCTTCCCTAATTGGACCTGGCCCAGGTATCCTGGATGGATATAGATCTCATTCCGTCACCGGTAGAGGACGCATGGTTGTCTTTAAAAGTTAATTTCCTCTCAATCTTAAATAAAAATGCCCCATCAAAAATACAGAACTAAGAACGCTATTGCCCCTGGTTATCCTCAGAATTGGACGGCCCTTGATCCAGCACAAAAAACATCCTGGGGCGTACTGCATTAGCATCAAATGCCCCCTGCCGTATATGCAAACCTTTTCAAGGGAAAGTTAGGACCCAAAACTACAAAAAGCAGTTAGAAAGCAAAATGGGTGCCAACTTTGTTCAACCCAGAAATTTGCATCACGGAAGACACGTAACTCAAAAAAGTTTTGCGGACACTGTAAATGGCCATGCGAGGACGAATAAATGAGCACGTCCTCCCACGCGGCCCACTGCACTGCGGTTAGGAAAACACTTTATCACCCTCACAGATTAAATTCTACAAATAATACGAGAATTTCAACAAGTCACTTGTGATACGGATGGTCAAGCTTTTCACCTGGGGCTACCACTACCCCGGCCCAACAATCTGCACCATCCGCTGCAACTTGCCCATTCATTGCCCTCCCCAGTTCTCCTTCACACAAATCCAGACCAGATGAGTTACTGGAAAGAAGGCGCAGAAAATGCTGGACCCCCTACAAATCGATTCCCTTTCTTTGGAAATAGACAAGTCACTGAGGACCCCTTTCTTTCTAACATTACGCCGACGAAAATTGTCGCAAACACTATTACTCGCCTGGTCAACCTCTTTCGGAACGTTCTGGAGATCCCATTGGAGATTGGAAAAGCTGCACTGCGGTCATCCCCCTCTTCAAACGGGTTGTGGCACACGGGGCCACTCTAGATCCAAAAACTGTTACAGACTCAATATCCAATCCTTGACCTTGCCTTTCGAAAGGTTTTTGAAAGACCAAGTTAAGCAAAACCTGACCTTCTCCCGCTATGCAATCCGGTTTTTCCTGAGCCGGTCATGGGTTGCACGTCAGTCCCTTACGCTCAAAGTCCTAAAACGATATTATAACCTGCAGATCAATAATAGACAAGGTACTGTGCCAGCCGTTATCATCGACCCTGGCCAAGGGCTTTTCGGACTCTTGTCAAAAAACCCCCAACGCACTCTCTTATTGGCAGATCTAAATAGACTTGGTTTCTCAAAATTGACGGCCTCGCATGGTTCACCAACCTACTGCTCAGATAGAGTTTCAACGGTGTCAAAGCGGGTCCTAGGACCTCAGTTTTTAGTTCTGGGACACATGGCAGTCTTCTATGGGGGTGCCACAGGGTTCAATTCGTGAGGCCGAAGTTTTTTACATTTACATTTTAGTAATTTAGCAGACGCTTCTTACCAGATGCGACTTACAGAAGCAAATTAGCGGTTAAGATGCCTTGCTAAAGGGCACATCGACCAGAGATGTTTCACTAGTCTGGCTTCGGGGGATCCTAGAACCAGAGATCATTTCGGTTAACTGGCACAACACCTCCTTACCCACTAAGCTACCTGCCGACCATTTTCTCCATGTATATCCAATGATGTCGTCAGTATTAATGTCGTATTACTTAATGTCGTTATTATTAAGTGATGAAATTGTATTAGCTGTATGTGGAAATCGGGTTGCCATTTCTGGTTCTAAAGTAGTGCCACTATATAGGGGAATTAGGGTTTGCAATCTATCTGGTCTAAAAGTAGTGCAACTATATAGGGGAATAGCTTGGTGACCATTCTATTATGGTCCTAAAGTTAGGGTGCAATAATATAGGGAATAGGGCTAACATTCTCGGGGATAAAGTACGGGCACCTATATAGGGAATAGGGTGCCATTCTCAGAGTCTAAACAGTAGTGCACTATATAGGGCATAGGGTGCCATTATCTGGTCTAAAGTATGTGAACTATATAGGGAAATAAGGTGCTGCAATTTCTCGGGTATTCTAATTAGTCGTTTACGTTACAGGAGTGCAAAATCTATATACACTGTCCAACAAAATGTTTACTTAATAGGTTCCTTACTCCACAAATGCAACAACAATCAGGAAATAAACAAATATAAGGAATATGAACAATAAAGTATAATGGACCCATCAGTTAGAATAGAATAAAACATCTTGAGAATCAGGAAAATACAGTAAGGAAAAAATTTATAGTTCAATATTTACATGTGTTTTGGGAGACAAGGAGGAGGTGTGGGAGCGTGCCAGTGTAGAAAACTGAAGCAGCTATAACTAAGAGGCCGGTAGCAGCAGTCGTGAGGTTGTTCTGTGCGTAGCATTAATGTATTATTGGGTGTGTATTTCTGTTGTCAGTGGACGGCTAATCAGAGGAGGGACAATCCTCCTCAGTGAACAATGTAATAAAAATAAAACTAGTGAAACACTAAAAAAGTTATCCTTTTTTAGATTATAAAACATATACATAAATATATTCATATGCACCAAATAAATATGGTTTTTATTTTAAAAGAAATGCAATGAAAGGTCTATAGTAACTTCAACAGCACTCTCCTGGGGTAGGCACCTGGTGTGACTGGACAGGACAGATATCTTCTGTTCCTCCTACTGGAGCTACATTGACTTCAATACAAAAACCTAGGAGGCTCGTAGGCCTCACCCCCCCCTTCCATAAGACCTTACATTGGTAATTATGACCACTTTCCGGAGGACCTCCTCCAACCAAATCAAAAGCTTTTGTTTCAGATATGAATGCTGATGCTATTTGTCCATTACAATCATAGATATTAACCTAGTATGTTTGTATTTGGTGTTGTGCCGCAGAGCATTAATGGGGGGGGTTTGGTGGATCATTATTGGATAGAGATTGAAAAGTGATAGTTTAGCATTTTTTTGTTGTTGATATTTTTTTTCAATTCAAATTAGTTTCTTCCAACATTACAGGAGAACGGAGGAGGTAGGTTATAAATTGTTTCCTTGGTGACATTATTGGATAGAGATTGAAAAGTGATAGTTTAGCATTTTTTGTTGTTGAATATTGTTTCAATTCAAATAAGTTTCTTCAAATATACAGGAGACGGAGGAGGTAGGTTATAAATTGTTTTCTGGGTGTTTTATAACTTTCTTTTTTAGTTGCCAGTAGGTGGCAATTGAATTTTCAATATTGCCTTTTGCTAACTTCAGTAGCAAGTTTGCAAGTAGACTAGCTAGCTAAGCAGCTCGAGTCGGTGCACCTTTCACTGCTCAACGCTACCGCCAAATGTTGTTGACTTTTTTTGTGAAGAACCCTTTTAATTTTCTGGGGTGTCCAACGGATAAAGGTGCGAATTAAAAACCGAGGGCATCGACTCTGCCTGAGATCTAGTTTCATGCAGAAGGGATGAAAGTGGAAGGCGTGCAATACAAACTGTGTCGTTCCTCTGTAGCTCAGCTGTTAGAGCATCAGCGCTTGTAACGCCAATGTAGTGGGTTCGATTCCCTGGAACCCCAATACACAAAAAATGTATGCACGCCCACGACTTGTAAGTCGCTGTGGATAAAAGCGTTTCTGCCTAAATGGCATATTATCTATTATTATGTCGCTCCTTGCTGCGGTGACTTCTCAGATCCACCTCTACGCAGGACACCACCATTTTTGTATACATCTGGCCCTTCATTTTGCAGAAACTTGTGTTAACAAACCTCCAAACGAGATCTCCAATGCAATACAACACTCCTTCAATAGCCTTCCTACTGCCTCTTATAACACTAGGAAAACTACAACTGCAATGACTCTTTTCTAAGGAAAGAACCGACATGCTGCCGTGCACCCCGCCCACCTCGACTACGAATCGCTACGCTCTCACGGGTCTTACCTAGAGTTATTGGAGAAACTAACAAACATCTAGGTGGTTCTGGTTAAGACTGTAAAAATCACTCTCCTTCCAGACTAACACTTAAGAATCTGCCATCCCATAACGTTAAAAAATCTAGAATAGTGTTTTCCTATTTCACAAACAAAGCCTCCTGCACTGCATAGGCTGCCCAAACCTGCCCTCGTTTAAACTGCCTATACCTACCGTATCCTTGACTTCGGCGATGTCATTTACAATTGACTAGACTCCAACACTCTACTCAACACAATTGGATGTTAGTCCTATACCAGAGCCAATCCGTTTTGTCTCCAAAGCCCCAATATAAATACACACACACATCGTGACATGTACGATCCTTGTTTGGATGGTACCTTCACTCAATAATCGTCGCCAAAAACCACTGCGCTCAAGGCCTGATCTACATAAAGAACTGCTAGGGCATACCCACGCCCTATATTAGCCTAAATGGTCACAAGAAGAAACAAAACACACCGTAAGTCCTGACGCTACAGCATGGTATATCTACACTGGTCATGTACCTCCCCAAGCCAACACAGTCCTTTGGCAGCCACTGTCCTGTCCAGTTTCTACTTGCTGCAAATGACTGGAACAAACTTTGCAAAAATCTTATGAAGCTGGGAGAAACTTATATCTACCTCAATAACCTTTAAGAATCAGTTGTAAGAGAACCTTACCAATCACTGCACCCTGTACACAGCCATATGCAAAATTAGCTCCGCCAAAACTACATCATACAATATGATATTTATTTTGCTCATTTGTACCCCAGTATCTCTATTTGCACATCATCTCTTGCACTTCTTCATTCCAGTGTTAATACTAATTGTAATTATTTCACTATAGCCTATTATTGCCTTACTGTCATAACTTGCTACATTTGCACACATGTATTATATTTTTTCTGTTGTATTTTTGAATTTTTTTTGTTTTACCCCATATGTAACTCGTGTTGTTGTTTTTATCGCACTGCTTGCTTTATCTTGGCCAGGTCGCAGTTGTAAATGAGAACTTGTTCTCAAATAGCTTACCTGGTTAAATAAAGGTGAAAAAAATAAATAAAAAATTCTTGAAATACTTGAGCGTACAATGAAATGGATATTCCGGAAGCCTCGCCATCTGGCATATTTTCCACAATGAATTTCTCCCATATTAGCCTGCTTCAAAAAATCTTCACTGAGATTTCCAATCCAGAATACTGAAGAAGAATCCATCTCTGTCGTCATCAACAATTGGTAAACCTTTTCCTTTGGCACTTCTACCAACAGCCGTCTGGCGTACATTTTAAATTTGGGCAGTTCAATTTACACAATGCATCTCTTCCCAACAATGCGATAGGTTTATGTTCCGATACCAGTATGGGTATTGTAATTTTCTGATTTTTCAAAAGCAGAGCTCAATTGGTTCCGTAAGAGGAATCACTGTTTCACCCCCCTCAAATCCGATTGTCCTAATTTGTTTATTGGACTAGGGAGATGTGTAGCATCTTCAGGCCCAATGCGGTAAAAGCAGCTCCGCTATCCGCCATCACTTCCAATGGTCGTTTGTTTATTCACCCCAATTTTTGGTTTTTTTCCGGTCCTGATCTACAGCTGACACCCCCTTTCGGATCTTCTGGGCATCTAGAATCCTTTCTCCCGGGGCCCCCCATAAGGGTTTTTTCCTAGATGACTTGATGACCCCCGTATCTTCCCCTGAAATTCCCCTTTTGGGGTTTTCCCCCTGGCCCATTTCCCAAATGCCACAATTTTAACA
>JAGTTL010002058.1:0-10823 GCA_036851935.1 Coregonus suidteri | reverse complement strand
TTGGAGGGAAAGGGGTTTTCACCCCAAATCTCACGATACATGGCCCCTTTATTTTTTTCCTTTAACGGATCATATCCGGGTCCCTTTGCAGAAAAACACCCCCAAAGCAATTTTTACCCCATGTTAAAGTAGGTAGGGTGTTCTTTGGATGAAATCAGCATTTTTTATCCCCAAAACACGAGAGTTAGTTTTCCCAAAAGGGGTTTTTTTTGGTTTTCATTGCCCATAACATTTCCCAATCCTCTTCTGGATCACCCAAATGCACTCTAGCAAACTTCAGACGGGCCTGGACAGTACGGGTTAAGCGGGGGGGACAGTCTGGCACTGCAGGATTGGTCCCTGGCGGGTGGGTGTTACTTGGTATTTTTTTTTACTTGGTCCCACTCTGAGGTCTTTCATAGGTCCCCGTGTGGTTCTGGGATTTTTTCTCGTTTTTGATCTTTTTGACCCACGGGGGAGATCTTGCGTGGAGCCCCAGCGGGGGAGATTATCAGTGGTCTTGTAGCTCCATTCCTAATAATTGCCCCCACATTGATTCTTAAAACCCAAGCTGCTTACCTTTTGCAGTTTCAGTTTCCCACCCGGGTGAGGTCTACAATTTGTTTTTGGTGCTTTGAAGTCTTTGGGCTTGGGCCCCATAGTGGAGTTTGGAGTGTGACTGTTTGGGGTTGTAGTCAGGGTCTTTATATGATAACAAGTTAAAAACAGGTGCCATTAATACGGGTAAGGTGGAGGAAGAGGAGCATTTAAAGAAAAAGTTACAGGTCGTGAGACCCAGAAATTTACTTGTTTGTGGGTGCCCAAAACTTATTTTCCCCCATAATTTGCAAATAAATTCATAAAACAACCTACAATGTTGATTTTTCGGAAAAAGAATCTCAATTGTTGTCATAGTTGACGTTGTACCTAGATGAAAATACAGGCCTCTCTCATCTTTTAAGTGGGGGAACTTGCACAATTGGTGGCTGACTAAATACTTTTTTCCCCACTGTATATTTGGCTGAATCTGCATCAGTAGAGTGAGAAAACCAAGGTCATTAATTTAGAACCCACAGCGGCTGTCGACTGCCTTTTAAAGAATTACTATAGCGGCCACGAATGGCCTTGTTTTTCTAACAATAATATCTGTGTCAACATCGCAAAATGTACTTGCTAACAACCCGTTGTCCTATTTTCGTGTGGACTGTTGTCATCAACCGGGAAGAAGCCGGGGGAAACAGGGTATGCCTCATCTGACTTTTCAAAGTTTTTTAAACTTTATTACTCAAAATGACAGCGCCGAAGCAGACATGACTTTTGAGAATGTTGAGTGCTACATCCCAACGGCCAGTTAAATGGCGTCCCTTGACAAGACAAGAACAAGATGTATGTCAGGAGAAGCGCAGGTTTATCGTAAGGAGACTATACTTGGAATACTGAGGAGGAATGGAGGGGAAAAGAGAGGCAGAGGAGGTCGAAGAGAGATTGGGAGGAAGATGGTGAGCTTGAGTTGGTTAAAAATGGTGGAAAAAAGGGAGATGATTTGTTAAAGAAGAATGGTAGAAAGTGTAAGCAGA
Organism: Coregonus suidteri; assembly: GCA_036851935.1. Classification (NCBI taxonomy): domain Eukaryota; kingdom Metazoa; phylum Chordata; class Actinopteri; order Salmoniformes; family Salmonidae; genus Coregonus; species Coregonus suidteri. The sequence goes on along the minus strand of JAGTTL010002058.1, from coordinate 9,267 downwards.
ATGAGCTGTACGCCGGATCGAAGACAGGAGGAGAAATGGAAATGAATGAGGGCAAAGTATCGGAGGGGGTAGGTGTGGTGAAGTTATCGGAGCCTGTGGCTTGCACCGAGGGTCAGGATAAAGATGAGTCTGTGACAGTAGGAGTGACATTTTTTGGAGAAAAAGTGGACCCTTGCCTTTTGGCTGATCCATTTGTGGTTTCAGGGTGGGTGAAAACAGAGTTGGGTGCTGTGGAATCGGTGAAGGTAACCAGAAGTGGTCTTGTGATAATTGTTTGTGTTTCTGCTGGTCAGAGGGAGCAGGTGCTCTGTGTTAAACGAATGGGGACAAGAGAGGTGAATTGTTTTGCTCTCAAGGAAAGGGCGCCATTGAGAGGAGTGATTACTGGAGTAGGGGTAAATGTGAAAGTTGACAAACTGAAGGGGAAGGTTCCCGGTGTTTGTGACGCTCGTCGTTTGGTGAGACGTAGACATGGTGGCGTGAGTGGTGAAACAGAAGAGTCGTTGTCTGTCCTTCTGAGTTTTGATGTTGAGTCTTTACCTGACAAAGTGATGTTAGGATATATAAGTTATCCCGTATGAGCTTTTGTGTCAGATACATTATGGTGTTACAGGTGTTAAGCTTATGGGCATGTGGCAGCAATGTGTAGGAGGGAGGTTCCTAGGTGTGAGAAGTGTGCAGAAGGGCATGAAACAAAGGAATGTGGAGCATGGGGAAAGTAGTGGTATGTGTGAATTGTAGGGCTGCCCATGGGGCTGGGGATCAGAAATGTCTGGTGCGAGAGAGGCAGGTTGAGGTTTCCAGGGTAAGAGTAGTGCAGAAGTTGTCGTATGCTGAGGCAGTGAAGAAAGTAGAGGTCGGTCAAGGGGGGGCATCCTGAGAGGAGTGGTGTGAGTAATAGAGCTGTATCAGTACAGAGGGATAGGCCAACAAGTGATATATGTTTCAGTAAGATTGGATTTTTAGCATTTATAGCAATGGTTATCAACTGTACTGCAGGGATGGAGACTTGACGTCAGAAGAGTTACAGGGTGTGTTAAGGGGTGGTGTCCCATCCTTTCAGGCTGTTGGCTTGAGGTAGGGCTAAATAGATTGTGAGTGTAGGGTTAGATGGTAGAGTATTTGTTGATTTATTTATTGTATTTTTATTTTTTTAAGCAAAGTATAAGGGAGTTATACTCCAGTCTAATAGGTGGCGGTAATGCAACATTTATTGGATGCCAACCGCCGTTAATCCTCATCTGATGATATATGTTTGGTGTTGTCGATGTTTAATGCTGTGAAACTTGAGGAATGGCTCACAGATTAGCAAGTCCTGTCATGTCATGATAATTTGGTTGGTACAGGCGAGCACATCAGCGGTGGAGCTCGAATGATTACGCACTGTCTCATGGAAATAGTTGCAGTGTTTAGCTGTACATAGTCAGCTAACTAGTTGGTTGTTTTGTCTTGTTTCTACAGATTTAATTCATATGGAAATGGCCCAAGCTGCTTGCTATAGCTAGCTAGCTAACTAGTTAGCCTGTCAGGCAAGAAAAGTTGTGTGTAGTGGTAAATTTGGACAGCGCTCACGAAGCGTCAACCTCAGCTGTCACTTTCACTAGCTAGCCATACAGACAACCTGCTTACTAGCCACCGAAATGAAGGCTAGCGTAATCTGTGTTAGGTTATGGGTTGTCATGTTTTCTAGGTGCAGATATTTATAGGCTATACATTGCCTTGTTTTCCTATTATTTGACAGCTTAGCTGTTGTGTTAGGGTAGTAGATGCCCGCGAGGTGGAGCTCATATGATGAGTTGGATATTTAAGCAATAAGGCACGAGCGGGTGTGGTATTGTCACGTTCGTTGAATGACGGGTCAGACCAAGGCGCAGCGTGATATGCGTACATGTTTATTGATCTATAAACACACGACAAAACAACAAAGGAAACAAAACAAAATGTGAAGTCCAAGGTAGAACACACAACATACCTTACAAGGAACAAGATCCCAAAACTAGACAGTGCCAATAGGCTGCCTAAGTATGATCCCCAATCAGAGACAACGAGCGACAGCTGCCTCTGATTGGGAACCACTCCGGCCAACATAGATCCACACATACTAGATCGACAACATAGAAAAAGCACAACAAGGAATATACACACCCTGACTCAACATATACGAGTCCCCTGAGTCAGGGCGTGACAGGTATATGGCCATATACCACAAACCCCCAAGGTGCCTTATTGCTATTATAAACTGGTTACCAATGTAATTAAAAATAAATATCTGATATGTCACTGCTGTCAGCCAATCAGCATTCAGGGCTTGAACTACCCAGTTTATAATTATTTACATAGCCAGCTAACAAGTTGCTAGTTCTATCCTGTTTCTACCAATGCAATTCATTTGGAAACTGTCCCAGCTTCGTAACTAATCAGCTAACATTGGCCAACTCTGTAGTTAGTCTGTCAGGCAAGAAAGCAAGAGTTGATTGGAGGAGAGAGAGAGTGTGTGTGTGTGTGGAAATGGGAGGCGTGTAACTGTATCACACAATTTATCATGTAAACCCCTCATTAGGAAGAGAGTATGTGTATGGTTGAGAAAAAGAAAGAGAGGGAGGAAGAGAGAGACAGTGTGAGAGGGAGAGAGAGAGATTATGTTCCTGACTACAATTGTATCCTATTTGTTGCTCCTCTCCTCTCCTCTCCCCTCCCTCTGTTACTCTGTTCCTCTAGGTCAGTGAAAGTGAGGGAAGTGATGTGGAGAGTCAGGGAGGAAGAGGAGTTAGAGATGATTGGAGGGATAGAGATGTGGAGCGAGGAGGTTGGAGGGAGAGAGGAAGAGGAGGGAGAGAGGAAGGGAGAGTGAAGGAGAGGAGAGTGGAGGGAGAGAGGAAGATGAGAGTGAAGAGGATGGAGAAAAGAGTGGATGGAGAGGTACATGAGGAGGGAGAGGGAGAGGAGGAGGAAGATGGAGGGAAAGAGGGAGAGCACATCAGAGAGAGGAGCCTATGTTTCCATGGTGTGTGTCTGCCCTAAGTCCCACCATTCACCCTTGTACCACACAGCCTGGGCCTAAAGTGACAGTGGCAGGGGTTTTTGAGTTGTTTTTAAAAGTGTTAGGAACTTATATCTGTTCCATAACTTATAATGGTTACAACAAGAAAATGAGCGGAGTTGACCATCTTGACCAACTGAGGAGCTATTACAATGTTGGACGCACAGGCAGAAAATGGTGGAAGTATGTGTTTTGGGGGATGCTCAACATTGCCATCATAAATGCATACATTGTGTGGGGGACCTTCCCAGAAACCACAGGCGCTGGTTCCTGAAGGCATTCAAAATGAAGCTTGTGCATTCACTTTGTGATATGGCTACAGTGGCAGGAAGAGGGGAGCCAAGACTGTGGCACCATTTGAAAGCAGGTGAAGTTTGAAGGGCACAAGAGAGGGTGTGTGATGTGCATCCGGAGTGGACACAGGGCAAAGTGTGGGAGATGTGTAGAAACCTCCTTTGGGTGATCTACGTGTTCTGTGCCACTTTGCAGTGCTTCCAGAAGTTCCATGACATGTTGTAGGCTAAATGCAAACACTAAAGTGACAGTGTGAAATATGAATTTGTCCTACAAATCTTTTATTGTCTCTGAACAGTTGTTGTGTTTTGTATCTTCTCTCTTTATCTGTCTCTATCTAATACTTGTTGCATCACTGAATTGTTGTCAAAGTAGGCTACTATTTCTACATTTTGTGTCAGGCCTGGACTGTACTATATCTAATTGAGAGAGGTTACCTAGATTTTTTAAATAGTCTCTGAATAGTTGTTTGCATTTTTACATTGTTACAGAAGTAAGGTTTTGAAATACTTTCTGAATATTGTCCTCTGGTCATATTTTGGATATGTACATAATATTTATAAGTATTATATATTATACTTGGTACATTTTAAGTAAGTAATTTAGTCAAATTTACTACAATTTAAATACTCTATTTTTTTGTGTGTTCAGTGTTAATAGGTTTTTGTTAGTGAGAGTCTTTACACAATGGAAGACAAAATGAGTATTATTCCTATTGACATGAATGTGGTGTCATATTAAAGAATGTGCTCTTTAAAACTAAGTTAACTTGTAATTGTCATTTGTTCTTTGTTTTTGAGCTATGTCTGTTTGTTTGAAATATGTGAGAAAATTAGCTTTATCATGAAAATTCTCAGTAATCTACAGCAACATTCTAGAATATTGGTGTCGAAAGGGTTAAAGCTGGGAGAGTGAAGTCACTTTAATGTGTATAATATATTCAAATGATTGGCACTTATAAATAGGGAAATACTCAACTGTCATATTGCTTGCCTATATAAAGGATGGATTTCAACGTTTCGATCAACCATTGAGTGAACATACAATAACACAGACAGAGCAGAGACAGCTCCTTTCAATTCTACAACTATGACATCTTTCTACCCATCAGCCATCAGCAAATGTCTGCCACGTGGAATTAGTGTTTCAGTGCAATATCTCTGTCTTGGCGTTGATATAAAAGCTAAGTGTAGCATTGTTTCAGGCCCACTTTCAGATACAATAGAGCTCATTTGGCTGTGAAGCACAGCAGACTGATTTAAGTGTCACTTCCCACAAAACCTCCAAACTCTGGTCCAGGAGTTTGGAAAGAACATGAAGAGTCTGGAACCTACATGGTTAGGAACACAGATATTACAACGGATTGAAACAGTCTGAATCGATAAGCTCAGGCTCATTGCACGACTTAGAAGGCAAGTACTTGTCTTTGGAGACCTGTGTCTTTAATGGTGATATACTGTATTCCTCTCCAATGCTTCAAAGCAGCTTGTACTCTTTATAGCAGTTTGTCAATCCGTTAAGACTAACCTGTGTAAATGTCGTCTGATATGCCTTGCTTGCACCCTGCATAAGTCACCTTGAAAGACCACGGTGGAAGTGACACCGGTGGCCCTCCAGAAACTTAAGCTCAGCGCTCATCGACATATGGCTGGTCTGCCAGGGAATGTGCCTGACTCACGACTCAATCTGGCGAGGGTCATAAACGGAAAGTACCAAGGAGAAACAAGATTACAAAAACACGGCCCATCATGTAAAAATACCACATGGGAAGAAGCAAAATAGCCCAATGTGGGTGTTAAGTTATTTGGCTGTTCTACGCCCACTGCAAACTGACCACTGTGCTTTTCCAGACAATGAACAGCACAGGATTAGAAAGCATGAGAAAGTAAATAGTGTCCTTCAGTGGTAGAAAGTGAGTAGAGAGGCACACCCTTGTTGGGAATTGGGAAAGCGATGATGAAATAAATAAAAGTGCATGATATGCATGCAGTGCTGGTGCACTCCACTCTCAAGAGGGTTGGCTAAAATGCCAAAGTCTGATTCTTCATGACATCTGACCAGACAAAAAACACAAGTCATCCTAAAAATCCACTCATATTTTTATTTCTTTGTAGTTTCTATTCAAATTACATTATCTTGTTTCAAATTGAATTCATGTTCCATCTAAATGCAACAGACAAATACAAATAGCAGTAGGCCAATGAATCATTCTGATTCTCTGATCGAAATTCACATTTGGTAGAGAGGAATCTGGGCTATTATATGATCAGAGGAACCATGTTTGGGACCAGTTCAGCTTGGTTTAGCAGCAGTTGGAGGACTTGGTTAAACTCCACACGCAGCCCACCGGCTGAGGGTCACTCCAAATCAGTCAAGGTCAGCCATAACTGTGGTGTCACGTTTAACCTCTTACCTGGACTGTGGATCATTATCAGAGGCATGAGGAGAAAGGTGGTAAAGGTTGTGTGATTGATTTACGCATTGCTTGTTGCTTACTTACATGTATACCATGGCATTGTTGAATACTCCTTTCTGATTGGCTTGAAGGGCATTCTAGAGCGTGCATTATTTCCCTATAACTCACAGTATATTTTCACAGTAGAATTCAATGGCTATAGTTCATGTTTTGTTTGGTCTGCTTTTAAAAGCAAAAGTCGAATTGTTATTGTTGAATTCGATTTTCATAATAGCAAGCTAGGACTGATAGTTTGGTTAGCTAAACTAGCAAGTCTGTTTGTTTGCTTACCACGGCAACTGCTGTAGCTCTATAGTAAACTTGCTATCTACTTCAGTGGATGTTGAACACATTTCTACCTGCAAATGAACACATTTCTAGTGGCAAATGTGTTAAATTATTGCCATGGTATAAAAGGGGTAATCAACTCGGGGCTCTATACTTTCTCTGGAAAATAATGCAACTCCGTGGAAGGTCAGTTCCACTCCGCTAGCGTAGCCCCTCATTAATTAGCTATCTCTTACACATGTTACATTATTTTAACATGTTATACATGTTAGTAGTTCGTTCATGTAATAAGGAAAAACAGAGCGGATTTTTTGCTATGTGCAATGTTTCGTCCCCCTACATACCAGTTTAAGCAATATATCATCACAAGGTCTTTCCTCATTAGGGTTATCAAAAACCCATTCATCATTGTGTCCGAATCTAGACAATCTGAAACTTTGTCAAGTTCATATCTACGTTTTGCTGTCATTAACTTCTTCTAGAAGTTTCATTTCTTTATGTCCTGAACACTGTCATTTCACAATCAAAATTAAAACGCAAACATTTGACAGTTTGAAACCAGAACGAAATTAAAATGTAACACCACAAATGTAACACCACGAAATAAATAAAAAATACACCATATACAGTGGGGAGAACAAGTATTTGATACACTGCCGATTTTGCAGGTTTTCCTACTTACAAAGCATGTAGAGGTCTGTAATTTGTATCATAGGTACACTTCAACTGTGAGAGACGGAATCTAAAACAAAAATCCAGAAAATCACATTGTATGATTTTTAAGTAATTAATTTTCATTTTATTGCATGACATAAGTATTAGATCACCTACCAACCAGTAAGAATTCCGGCTCTCACAGACCTGTTAGTTTTTCTTTAAGAAGCCCTCCTGTTCTCCACTCATTACCTGTATTAACTGCACCTGTTTGAACTCGTTACCTGTATAAAAGACACCTGTCCACACACTCAATCAAACAGACTCCAACCTCTCCACAATGGCCAAGACCAGAGAGCTGTGTAAGGACATCAGGGATAAAATTGTAGACCTGCACAAGGCTGGGATGGGCTACAGGACAATAGGCAAGCAGCTTGGTGAGAAGGCAACAACTGTTGGTGCAATTATTAGAAAATGGAAGAAGTTCAAGATGACGGTCAATCACCCTCGTCTGGGGCTCCATGCAAGATCTCACCTCGTGGGGCATCAATGATCGTGAGGAAGGTGAGGGATCAGCCCAGAACTACACGGCAGGACCTGGTCAATGACCTGAAGAGAGCTGGGACCACAGTTTCAAAGAAAAACCATTAGTAACACACTACGCCGTCCTGGATTAAAATCCTGCAGCGCACGCAAGGTCCCCCTGCTCAAGCTAGCGCATGTCCAGGCCCGTCTGAAGTTTGCCAATGACCATCTGGATGATCCAGAGGAGGAATGGGAAAAGGTCATGTGGTCTGATGAGACAAAAATATAGCTATTTGGTCTAAACTCCAATCGCCGTGTTTGGAGGAAGAAGAAGGATGAGTACAACCCCAAGAACATCATCCCAACCGTGAAGCATGGAGGTGGAAACATCATTCTTTGGGGATGCTTTTCTGCAAAGGGGGACAGGACGACTGCACCGTATTGAGGGGAGGATGGATGGGGCCATGTATCACGAGATCTTGGCCAACAACCTCCTTCCCTCAGTAAGAGCATTGAAGATGGGTCGTGGCTGGGTCTTCCAGCATGACAACGACCCGAAAGACACAGCCAGGGCAACGAAGGAGTGGCTCCGTAAGAAGCATCTCAAGGTCCTGGAGTGGCCTAGCCAGTCTCCAGACCTGAACCCAATAGAAAATCTTTGGAGGGAGCTGAAAGTCTGTATTGCCCAGCGACAGCCCCGAAACCTGAAGGATCTGGAGAAGGTCTGTATGGAGGAGTGGGCCAAAATCCCTGCTGCAGTGTGTGCAAACCTGGTCAAGACCTACAGGAAACGTATGATCTCTGTAATTGCAAACAAAGGTTTCTGTACCAAAAATTAAGTTCTGCTTTTCTGATGTATCAAATACTTATGTCATGCAATAAAATGCAAATTAATTACTTAAAAATCATACAATGTGATTTTCTGGATTTTTGTTTTAGATTCCGTCTCTCACAGTTGAAGTGTACCTATGATAAAAATTACAGACCTCTACATGCTTTGTAAGTAGGAAAACCTGCAAAATCGGCAGTGTATCAAATACTTGTTCTCCCCACTGTATATTAGCGCCTTCTCTTTTTCCCCTCGCTTTTCGAGTTGACAAAGTAAGATTTATTCTTTGGGACATTCCACAAGGTGCAATAACAATAGCCTTCTTTGAGAACAACTAAATCTTGCCCTCTTTTTACATAATCACTGTTAGCTAAGTGAGAGCCACATGAACAGACTGCTACTTTGCAAAAAGGCATGAAGGTTAAAACCCTTTCCTGCAGTCAAATGACCAAATCGCCCTCTAGTGACCTCATGGGTGTAATGTTATAAATATTTTTTTATAGTTAATAAACATTCTTTTTTTAAAAACTGTGTTACTATGTCAAACGGTGTTGTTATAGTTCAGTCTTCTGTGATGTATATAAAGTGTAATATTGGGATGCAAACTCAAAATTGAAAACATTTCAACTCCATATCTGACATGGTACAGGCTCCTTTTTTTAAAAGCCCATAGCCATGTGTGTAAGGTGTGTACTTTTGTTTCAAAGTACAGTGCCTTGCCAAAGTATTCATCCCCCTTGGCGTTTTTCCTATTTTGTTGCATTACAACCTGTAATGCAACAAAATAGCCCAAATTGGTGAAGTGAAATGAAAAAAAGAACTTGTTTCAAAAAAATTCTAAAAAATAAATAACGGAAAAGTAGTGCGTACATATGTATTCACCCCCTTTGCTATGAAGCCCCTAAATAAGATCTGGTGCAACCAATTACCTCCAGAAGTCACATAATTTAGTTAAATAAAGTCCACCTGTGTGCAATCTAAGTGTCACATGATCTGTCACATGATCTCAGTATATATACATCTGTTCTGAAAGGCCCCAGAGTCTGCAACATCACTAAGCAAGGGGCACCACGAAGCAAGCAGCACCCTGAATACCAAGGAGCTCTCCAAACAGGTCAGGGACAAAGTTGTGGTAGAAGTACAGATCAGGGTTGGGTTATAAAAAAAATCTCAGAAACTTTG
>JAGTTL010002057.1:0-10826 GCA_036851935.1 Coregonus suidteri | reverse complement strand
CCCCCCTTTTCCCCTCCTCCCCTTCCTTCTCCCTCCCTGCCCTCCCTCCCCCTCCCCCTCCCCCCTCCTCCCTCCCTTCCCTCCCTCCCTCCCCCCCTCCCTCCCCCTCTCTCTGCCCCTCCCTCCCTCCCCTCCCCCCCCTTCCTCCTCTCTCCAGGTATGCTAAGATCCACATCCCCATCATAGCTTCCGTCTCGGAGCACCAGCCCACCACCTGGGTCTCCTTCTTCTTTGACCTCCACATCCTGGTCTGTACCTTTCCTGCTGGACTCTGGTTCTGCATCAAGAACATCAACGACGAGAGAGTCTTCGGTAAGATGGCATGGCGGCCAACACACACACAAATACGAGCACGTCTACGGTTAGATGCCATGGTAATGCGTGTGTGCGTGTGACCATAGAAATAGAATGACTACAGCAATCATTACCATTCAAGTCAACACACACACACACACACACACACACACACACACAGGGCTGTATAGCCAACTCTCTAGGGATGTGCATCTTTCCCTTTCAAGGCGATTCGATACGTATCTAGATACATGGGCTGTGATACGACACAGGAACAATATGTTTTAGTTTGAAACGATTCCGTGAGATTTGGTTTGATTAGAGGAACGAATCGTTGCAATTCGGTTAGATGCGATATGATTCAATGCGCTAACATTTGTTGCATAAAACGCATTCATTTTCCATTCTAAATTAAAATCTGCTGCTGATGGAGCTGATGAGCTTGGCCTCTCTGAGCTGGATCTGTCTGAGCAGACGTGTGTGTGTGTGTGTGTGTGAGTGAGTGAGTTTAGACAGCGCATTTGATAAAAATAACCTAGCAAATTACATTGGTTGTCACTCATCTCATAAAGTCTAATATTGCGCAAGCCATTTTACAAACATTTGAATGCTGAAGGTGGTGAGCAGACAGAAGTGCCAGATCAGGAACAGGCCCACCTCTCGCACAGCGCACATTTTGACTGGGCTACTGCTGTTGCCTGGGCTTGTTCGGCACAATGACCTGTAGATCAACGACTGGCAACATAATTACATGCTTAGTTTGACACTGAAAGGACTGAGAGGTGTTTTCAGAAGGTAGAAAGAAAGCGTGAACTGGCGATTCGTAAATGTTTTAATCGATTTTCTGACCGATGAATGCAAAATTGGTATGGTTTGGGGTCCCACGGACCAAAGCACTCATATCTTAAACATTTGAACCCGGACCAGTGCATATTGGTGTGTCGTTACATCCCTCCTACTCTCCTCTGCCCATCAGGTCATTAACCACCCAGTACAGACAGACGGACATGGAGGGGTTGGTGTTTTGTGTTAACCACCCAGTACAGACAAATCTAATTTTTATTTGTCACATGCGCCGAATGCAACAGGTGTAGACCTTACGGTGAAATGCTTACTTACAAGCCCTTAACCAACAATGCAGTTTTAAGAAAAATAAGTGTTAAGTAAAAAATTGATAAGTAAAAATAAAAAATGAAGACAAATAACAAATAATTAAAGAACAGCAGTAAAATAACAGTAGCAAAGCTTTATACAGGGGATACAGGTTAGTCGAGGTAATTGAGGTAATATGTACATGTGGGTAGAGGTAAAGTGACTATGCGGACGGAGATGGAGGGGTTGGTGTTTGTGTTTCTCAGTAGTAATTGTCAGCACTACACTGATTTTCCACTGGCATCACCCTGTCAGCAGTACACAGGGTTTCGCAGGACATTGGATTCAGGGAAATCAAGAGGGGGAGGGGTATGCCTCTTCATCAACAACAAATGGTGTTATTATTTTACAAAATGAACAGTATATATAAACACACCCCAACAGGAGCAGGCCCTATAGACACATAAACACACCCCAACAGGAGCAGGCCCTATAGACACATAAACACACCCCAACAGGAGCAGGCCCTATAGACACATAAACACACCCCAACAGGAGCAGGCCCTATAGACACATAAACACACCCCAACAGGAGCAGGCCCTATAGGCACATAAACACACCCCAACAGGAGCAGGCCCTATAGACACATAAACACACCCCAACAGGAGCAGGCCCTATAGACACATAAACACACCCCAACAGAAGCAGGCCCTATAGACACATAAACACACCCCAACAGGAGCAGGCCCTATAGACACATAAACACACACCCCAACAGGAGCAGGCCCTATAGGCACATAAACACACCCAACAGGAGCAGGCCCTATAGACACATAAACACACAAACAGGAGCAGGCCCTATAGACACATAAAACACACCCCAACAGGAGCAGGCCCTATAGGACATTTTACACACCCCCAACAGGAGCAGGCCCTATAGACACATAAACACACCCCAACAGGAGCAGGCCCTATAGACACATAAAACACACCCCAACAGGAGCAGGCTCTATAGACACATAAACACACCCAAACAGGAGCAGGCCCTATAGACACATAAACACACCCCAACAGGAGCAGGCCCTATAGACACATAAACACACCCCAACAGGAGCAGGCCCTATAGACACATAAACACACCCCAACAGGGAGCAGGCCCTATAGGCATAAACACACCCCAAAAGGAGCAGTCCCTATAGACACACCAACACACCCCAACAGGAGCAGGCCCTATAGACACATAAAACACACCCCAACAGGAGCAGGCCCTATAGACACATAAACACACCCCAACAGGAGCAGGCCCTATAGACACATTAAACACACCCCAACAGGAGCAGGCCCTATAGACACATAAACACACCCCAACAGGAGCAGGCCCTATAGACACATAAACACACCCCAACAGGAGCAGGCCCTATAGACACATAAAACACACCCCAACAGGAACAGGCCCTATAGACACACAAACAACACACCCCAACAGGAGCAGGCCCTATAGACACATAAACACACCCCAACAGGAGCAGGCCCTATAGACACATAAAACACACCCCAACAGGAGCAGGCCCTATAGACACATAAACACACCCCAACAGGAGCAGGCCCTATAGACACATAAACACACCCCAACAGGAGCAGGCCCTATAGACACATAAACACACCCCAACAGGAGCAGGCCCTATAGACACATAAACACACCCCAACAGGAGCAGGCCCTATAGACACATAAACACACCCCAACAGGAGCAGGCCCTATAGACACATAAACACACCCCAACAGGAGCAGGCCCTATAGACACATACAGTGGGGAAAAAAAGTATTTAGTCAGCCACCAATTGTGCAAGTTCTCCCACTTAAAAAATGAGAGAGGCCTGTAATTTTCATCATAGGTACACGTCAACTATGACAGACAAAATGAGATTTTTTTTCTCCAGAAAATCACATTGTAGGATTTTTAATGAATTTATTTGCAAATTATGGTGGAAAATAAGTATTTGGTCAACCTACAAACAAGCAAGATTTGGGCTCTCACAGACCTGTAACTTCTTCTTTAAGAGGCTCCTCTGTCCTCAACTCGTTACCTGTATTAATGGCACCTGTTTGAACTTGTTATCAGTATAAAAGACACCTGTCCACAACCTCAAACAGTCACACTCCAAACTCCACTATGGCCAAGACCAAAGAGCTGTCAAAGGACACCAGAAACAACATTGTAGACCTGCACCAGGCTGGGAAGACTGAATCTGCAATAGGTAAGCAGCTTGGTTTGAAGAAATCAACTGTGGGAGCAATTATTAGGAAATGGAAGACATACAAGACCACTGATAATCTCCTCGATCTGGGGCTCCACGCAAGATCTCACCCCGTGGGGTCAAAATGATCACAAGAACGGTGAGCAAAAATCCCAGAACCACACGGGGGGGACCCAGTGAATGACCCTGCAGAGAGCTGGGACCAAAGTAACAAAGCCTACCATCAGTAACACACTACTACGCCGCCAGGGACTCAAATCCTGCAGTGCCAGAAGTTGTCCCCCTGCTTAAGCCAGTACATGTCCAGGCCCGTCTGAAGTTTGCTAGAGTGCATTTTTGGATGATCCAGAAGAGGATTGGGAGAATGTCATATGGTTAGATGAAACCAAAATATAACTTTTTGGTTAAAAACTCAATCGTCGTGTTTGGAGGACAAAGAATGCTGAGTTGCATCCAAAGAACACCATACCTACTGTGAAGCATGGGAGTGGAAACATCATGCTTTGGGGCTGTTTTTCTGCAAAGGGACCAGGACGACTGATCCGTGTAAAGGAAAGAATGAATGGAGCCATGTATCGTGAGATTTGAGTGAAAAACCTCCTTCCATCAGCAAGGGCATTGAAGATGAAACGTGGCTGGGTCTTTCAGCATGACAATGATCCCAAACACACCGCCCAGGCAACGAAGGAGTGGCTTTGTAAGAAGCATTTCAAGGTCCTGGAGTGGCCTAGCCAGTCTCCAGATCTCAACCCCATAGAAAATCTTTGGAGGGAGTTGAAAGTCCGTGTTGCCCAGCGACAGCCCCAAAACATCACTGCTCTAGAGGAGATCTGCATGGAGGAATGGGCCAAAATACCAGCAACAGTGTGTGAAAACCTTGTGAAGACTTACAGAAAACGTTTGACCTGTGTCATTGCCAACAAAGGGTATATAACAAAGTATCTGAGAAACTTTTGTTATTGACCAAATACTTATTTTCCACCATAATTTGCAAATAAATTCATTAAAAATCCTACAATGTGATTTGGATTTTTTTCCTCATTTTGTCTGTCATAGTTGAAAGTGTACCTATGATGAAAATTACAGGCCTCTCTCATCTTTTTAAGTGGGAGAACTTGCACAATTGGTGGCTGACTAAATACTTTTTTTCCCCCTGCACTGTACTTCTATCACTCCAGTATCCCTGCACATTGTAAAACCCTATTGTATTGGCACTGACCCTGGAACTGTCCCTGAGTTAAGCTACTGACCCTGGAACTGTCCCTGTAAAAATAGCTACTGACCCCTGAGTATATAGCTACTGACCTGCAGTCCCTGTATATAGCTACTGACCCTGGAACTGACCCTGTATATAGCTACTGACCCTGGAAGTCCCTGTATATAGCTACTGACCCTGGAAAACTGTCCCTGTATATTTCTGACTTACTTCTGAGTATTCTTCTTATTTCTATTTCTCGTGTTTTTGTTCTACTTGACTTTTGTATTAATGTTTTATAATACTACTGATATTGATTACTGCATTGTTGGGGAAACCCTGAGCCAGCAAGAAAGGCATTTCACTGTGCTAGTGCACGTAACAATAACAACTAGAAACTGTCTCTGCAATACTGCAGCCGTGAGTTGAACCCTAACCCTGCTCTCTGCCTCTCCCTAGTTTGTGTGTGTGTGTGTGTGTGTGTGTGTGTTGTGTGTGTACAAAACAGAAAGTAAAAGACGCAAAAAACAAAAACTTAAGAACGGGAAGCATAGAAATGGCGCACATAGAACAGATCTACGCTTCTTCTTAGACTTGCTTTCAATGAGAATCACAGATCTATAACTCACAGTTCTATGTGAATTCAAAAAGTTACATAATGCCGCTTTAATAGGATCTCTGTGTTAACCCCTGCTCTTCCTAGTGGTTCTGTATGCTATCAGTGCTGTCTACTTCTCAGAGAGAGTAGTGTGTTAAACCTTAACCCAGTGTGTTAAACCTTAACCCAATATGTTCAACCCTAACCCAGTGTGTTAAACCTTAACCCAATATGTTCAACCTTAGCCCAGTATATTCAACCTTAACCCAGTGTATTAAACCTTAACCCAATATGTTCAACCTTAACCCAATATGTTCAACCTTAACCCAGTGTATTAAACCTTAACCCAATATGTTCAACCTTAACCCAGTGTATTAAACCTTAACCCAATATGTTCAACCTTAACCCAGTGTATTAAACCTTAACCCAATATGTTCAACCTTAACCCAGTGTATTAAACCTTAACCCAATATGTTCAACCTTAACCCAATATGTTCAACCTTAACCCAATATGTTCAACCTTAACCCAATATGTTCAACCTTAACCCAGTGTATTAAAACCTTAACCCAATGTATGTTTCAAACCTTAACCCAATATGTTCAACCTTAACCCAATATGTTCAACCTTAACCCAGTGTATTAAACCTTAACCCAGTGTATTAAACCTTAACCCAGTGTATTAAACCTTAACCCAGTGTATTAAACCTTAACCCAATATGTTCAACCCTAACCCAGTGTATTAAACCTTAACCCAATATGTTCAACCTTAACCCAGTGTATTAAACCTTAACCCAATATGTTCAACCTAACCCAAAACCTTAACCCAATATGTTCAACCTTAACCCAGTGTATTTTAAACTTAACCCAATATGTTCAACCTTAACCCAGTGTATTAAACCTTAACCCAATATGTTCAACCCTTAACCCCAGTGTATTAAACCTTAACCCAATATGTTCAACTTAACCCAATATGTTCAACCTTAACCCAGTGTATTAAACCTTAACCCAATATGTTCAACCCTTAACCCAGTGTATTAAACCTTAACCCAATATGTTCAACCTTAACCCAATATGTTCAACCTTAAACCCAGTGTATTAAACCTTAACCCAATATGTTCAACCTTAACCCAGTGTGTTCAACCTTAACCCAGTGTTCAAACCTTAACCCAATATGTATTCAACCTTAACCCAGTGTATTAAACCTTAACCCAATATATTTCAACCTTAACCCAATATGTTCAACCCTAACCCAGTGTTTAAACCTTAACCCAATATGTTCAACCTTAACCCAGTGTATTAAACCTTAACCCAATATGTTCAACCTTAACCCAATATGTTTCAACCTTAAACCAGTGTATTAAACCTTAACCCAATATGTTCAACCTTAACCCAATATGTTCAACCTTAACCCAGTGTATTAAACCCCATTAACCCAATATGTTCAACCTTAACCCAATATGTTCAACCTTAACCCAGTGTATTAAACCTTAAACCAGTATGTTTCAACCTTAACCCAATATGTTCAAAACCTTAACCCAATATGTTCAACCTTAACCCAGTGTATTAAACTTAACCCAATATGTTCAACCTTAACCCAAGTATGTTCAACCTTAACCCAATATGTTCAACCTTAACCCAATATGTTCAACCTTAACCCAGTGTATTAAAACCTTAACCCAATATGTTCAACCTTAACCCAATATGTTCAACCTTAACCCAGTGTATTAAAACCTTAACCCAATATGTTCAACCTTAACCCAGTGTGTTCAACCTTAACCCAGTGTGTTAAACCTTAACCCAATATGTTCAACCCTAACCCAGTGTATTAAACCTTAACCCAATATGTTCAACCTTAACCCAGTGTATTAAACCTTAACCCAATATGTTCAACCTTAACCCAATATGTTCAACCTTAACCCAGTGTATTAAACCTTAACCCAATATGTTCAACCTTAACCCAATATGTTCAACCTTAACCCAGTCTATTAAACCTTAACCCAATATGTTCAACCTTAACCCAATATGTTTAACCTTAACCCAGTGTATTAAACCCTTAACCCAATATGTTCAACCTTAACCCAGTCTATTAAACCTTAACCCAATATGTTTCAACCTTAACCCAATATGTTCAACCTTAACCCCAGTGTATTAAACCTTAACCCAATATGTTCAAACCTTAACCCAGTGTATTAAACCTTAACCCAATATGTTCAACCTTAACCCAAGTGTATTAAACCTTAACCCAATGTTGTTAAACCGTATAAAACCAATATGTTCAACCTTAACCCAGTGTATTAAACCTTAACCCAATATGTTTCAACCTTAACCCAATATGTTCAACCTTAACCCAATATGTTCAACCTTAACCCAGTGTATTAAACCTTAACCCAATATGTTCAACCTTAACCCAGTGTATTAAACCTTAACCCAATATGTTCAACCTTAACCCAGTCTTTAAACCTTAACCCCAGTGTATTAAACCTTAACCCAATATGTTCAACCTTAACCCAATATGTTCAACCTTAACCCAGTGTATTAAACCTTAACCCAATATGTTCAACCTTAACCCAATATGTTCAACCTTAACCCAGTGTATTAAACCTTAACCCAATATGTTCAACCTTAACCCAATATGTTCAACCCTTAAACCCAATATGTTCAACCTTAACCCAGTGTATTAAACCTTAACCCAGTATGTTCAACCTAACCCAATATGTTCAACCTTAAACCCAGTGTATTAAACCTTTAACCCAATATGTTCAAACTTAACCCAGTGTATTAAACCTTAACCCAATATGTTCAAACCTTAAACCCAATATGTTCAACCTTAACCCAGTGTATATGTAAACCTTAACCCAATATGTTCAACCTTAACCCAATATGTTCAACCTTAAACCCAGTCTGTTCAACCTTAACCCAATATGTTCAACCTTAACCCAGTGTATTAAACCTTAACCCAATATGTTCAACCTTAACCCAGTGTATTAAACCTTAACCCAATATGTTCAACCTTAACCCAATATGTTCAACCTTAACCCAGTGTATTAAACCTTAACCCAATATGTTCAACCTTAACCCAATATGTTCAACCTTAACCCAGTGTATTAAACCTTAAACCCAATATGTTCAACCTTAACCCAATATGTTCAACCTTAAAACCAGTGTATTAAACCTTAACCCAATATGTTCAACCCTTAACCCAATATGTTCAACCTTAACCCAATATGTTCAACCTTAACCCAGTGTATTAAACCCTTAACCCAGTGTATTAAACCTTAACCCAATATGTTCAACCTTAACCCAGTGTATTAACCCTTAACCCAGTGTATTAAACCCTAACCCAGTGTATTAAACCCTAACCCTGCTCTCTCTCCCACTCCCTAGTGGCCCTGTATGCCATCAGTGCTGTCTACTTTGCTGGAGTGATGGTCCGTCTAATGCTGACCCTGACCCCCGTAGTGTGTATGCTGTCAGCCATAGCCTTCTCCAGCGTGTTTGAACACTACCTAGGGGACGACATGAAGAGGGAGAGCCCTCCCATAGAGGATAGTAGTGATGAGGACGACAAAAGGAACTCTGGAAACCTCTATGATAAGGTATGAGGATGTTTTCTAAATGGCACATTATTCCCTACATAGTGCACTTCATTGGGCAGAGCTTTAGTACACTTAAAATCCTTATATACTGCAGTGCACTACTTTGCACTGCAGTAGCCAGAGCTTTGGCACCCTATTTTATATTGTAGTGCACCACTTTTGGACAGGGCCTAGACACCCTATTCCCTATTTATACTGAACAAATATAGAAACGCAACATGCAACAATTTCAACGATTTTACTGAGTTACAGTTCATATAAGGAAATCAGTCAATTGAATTACATTCACTAGGCCCTAATCTATGGATTTCACATGACTGGGCAGGGGCGCAGCCATGGGTGGGCCTGGGAGGGCATAGGCCCACCCACTGGGGAGCCAGGCCCAGCCAATCAGAATGAGTTTTTCCCCACAATAGGTCTTTATTACAGACCAAAATACTCCTCAGTTTCATCAGCTGTCCGGGTGGCTGGTCTCAGACGATCCCGCAGGTGAAGAAGCCGGATGTGGAGGTCCTAGGTTGGCGTGGTTACAGTGTGCGGTTGTGAGGCCGGTTGGACGTACTGCCAAATTCTCTAAAACGACATTGGAGTCCGCTTATGGTAGAGAAATGAACATGCCACACTCTGGCAACAGCTCTCGTGGACATTCCTGTAGTCAGCATGCCAATTGCACGCTCCCTCATCTGTGGCATTGCGTTGTGTGAAAAAAACTGTACATTTAGAGTGGCCTTTTATGGTCCCCAGCACAAGGTTTGCACCTGTGTAATTGATCATGCTGTTTAATCAGCTTCTGGATATGTCAACCCGTCAGGTGGATGGATTATCGTGGCAAAGAAGAAATGCTCACTAAACAGGGAGTTGAACAAATTTGTGTACAAACATGAGGGACACACACAAGCACTTTTGTGAGATTATGGAAACTTTCTGGGATTCTTATTATTTCAGCCTCATGAAACATGGGACCAACACTATACACTTCAGTATAGTCCAGTATTCATTCAGTGTTACCCTTCAGGTATATAGTATTCATTACCTTCAGATATTATTCGTACATTCAGTATATCATATCGTGTATTGTTATCATTTCTCGGACAATTTTGACATCTCATTTTTTATTCGAAAAGCTGGTGACTTTTCCTAATTAAGAAAAGCAAAAGAGGATTTCTTTTTTTGTTGGGGGGGTTTTGATATTGAGGAAACGTGAAAATTTGCGGGGGTTTTCTAAGGGGACTATATCTTGTGTTCCTTTTTTCCCCCCGCGGGAGGAAAGGTTCGTAAAAATGTTCCGAGCAGGGGAAGGCGAGGAAGGTTTGGGCCCAACATTAAAACATCGCACCCTGTTGATGTTGATGTGCTCATGATGTTCCCCCACTGCCCGGGTCCCAGTAACGCCTATTCCAGCCCAGTGTTTTATGGCCCCCTTACAACAAGAGGGAAATCACCTCGACTCACTCTCTTCTGTTGTTATTTCCCCGTAATGGCGTTTTCCTATTCTCTCTCCCTCTTTTTCCCCTCCTTTTCCTCCTTTTTTTCTCTCTCCTGTTCCTCCCTTTCTCTCCCTCTCTCTTCTCTTCCTCTGTGTCCTCTCTCTTTCTCTTTTCCTCTTTTCCCCTCCTTCTCTTTTCTCTCTCTCTTCCTCTCCTCTCTCGTCTCTCCTCTCTCTCTGTCCTCTTTCTCTTCTTCTTTTCTCTTCTCTCTTCCTCTTCTTCTCTCTCCCCTTTTTCTCTCTCCTTCTCTCTCTCTCTCTCTCGCTCTCTCTCTTTTCTCTCTCTCTCCTCTTTGTCCTTTTTTCCT
>JAGTTL010002056.1:0-10830 GCA_036851935.1 Coregonus suidteri | reverse complement strand
AAAGACTCCAGTCACCCTATAAATAGACGTTTCTCTGCTACCGCCGGCAACCCGGGTACCGGAGTGCCAAGTCTAGGTCCAAAAAAAATTCTCAACAGTTTTTACCCCCAAGCCAAAAGGGTTTCCTGAACAGCTAATCAGGGCCTACCCGGATTTTTGCATGCCCCCCCCCCCTATTTTTTACGTGCTGCTACTCGGGTTAAGGATTTATGCATGTCATTTTAACCTTTTACCCACATGTCCATATTCCCTAAAACTACCTAAAACTACCCGGGTTTCCCCCCGCACTTTGACAAATGCAAGGGAAACCCCCCTGTATATAAAAGCCCCCAAATCTGCCCACTTTTTCTTTTGTATAAAATTAGCCCCCTACTGTCACTTTTTTTTTCCCCCTTCTGCTCTTTTTTTCTAAACACTTTTTTTGTTGTTGTTTTATTCTTTTTTTTTTTTTAAAAAAAATGCACTTTTGGTTTAAGGGCTGTAAGTAAGCTTTTTCACTGTAATGTCTGCACCTGTTGTTTTCGGGGGCATGGGACCAAAAAAAATTTGTTTTAAATTGTTTTTGTTTTGATGATAGCACTCCCCCCAATGTCTTCCGGACAAGTTTTTTTCCGGGAAATTCCCCCAAAAACAAGGAAAAGGGGATTCATCAGAAAAAAGGGATTTTACCCCATCCTCAGCAGTCCAATCCCTGAAACCTTTTTGCAGGAAAAAACAGTCGTCCCTGATTTTTGTCCGGAGGGAAAAATGGCCATTCTTGACCCCAAGGGCCCTTTCCCCAAAATCCCTTCCCCCTCACTGTGCGTTTCAGATGCCTCCCCCCCCGCCTGCTGCCATTTCCGGGGCAAAACTTGCACTGGGGGGTGCCCCCCCTCCCCCGCTGAATCAAAATTTAGGAGATAGTCCCGGGGCTTGCGGGGCTTTTTTGGGCGCTTGAAGCCTTTTTCAAAACAATTGAACCTTTTTCTCCTTAAAGTTTTTGGGTGGGTGGGGTAAAATTGGTTTTATTAGGTGCAATCTTTCTAGCAGCAATATCCAGCTTTTGAAGCCCTTTTTGGGGCAAAAGCAATGAGGGCGGCAAAGTGTTTCCTTTCAGGGTTTAAACCCGGGGTTTAAAAGAGGAAAAACAATGATTTTAAACACCACCCTCCTTTTAAAGCTTTTCCCGTCTGTTATTCTAAATCAAAACCGTGACAAGGGGGTGATCTCCAGGCCCTTTTCCTCGCAACACTTTTCAAACCCGTGTTTAAAAAAAGGGTAATCAATGGGCATGAATTTAGCTGGGCCCTTTTTTGGCAGGGTGAAATGCAGTGGAAAAGTTTTTTTTGGGGGGTTTAAATTCCCTTTTTTTAGGGCCAAAAAGGGACTTTGCCAAAATTTAAATTTATTCACCTTCAAACATTCGGGATTTTATGTAAACAGCCATCATAAAAAAAATGAGGCAGCAGACTTGGAAAATTAATATTTGGTCATTCTTTAAAAAATTTTTTCCATGACGTATAGTTGGAAAAAGGAGGGGTCAAGCTGCCTCCCTTTTCTCGGCCCCCCCGGCCCTGAAAGGAAAAAAAAATGGGTGTTTTTGCCAATTTTAAACCCCCAAATGGTTTTTTGTGTCCCTTTTAAATTTTTTTTAAAGTCATGTGCTTTCCCCCCAAAAACCGCTTTCCATCAATTGGTTAGCAGACCTTTATGTCAAATTGAGTCGGGAAAGCTTTTTGAAAATTCAACAAGCATTTGAGAAGGACTTTGGTTCTTGGTTTGTTGGTGTCAATAAGGGTGTTGCAGAGTGTTATTACATGGTCTGGTTTACGGTTTATTTGGTAAGAAGACAATTGACTTTGCTCAGGAAATGTTTTCACTGAAGAATGTTGAAGTGATAGTGCAGAGGATTTGTTCAGGAGATTTGCTTGCTGACGCATATTTCCACCGGTAAGTATGGGAGTTCAAATATGTTCCGGCTTTGTGGGAATTGGAGTGATATCAGAACTTGGTTCAAAATATTAGGGAAGATGCCAGAGCTAAAGATAATGTTGCAGAGTTTAAGAATAGCCAATTTGAATTTGTGGTCTGTATATTTAACATTTCGTTTAAGTATACCATCAACACCACAGGCCTTTTTAGGTCAGAGGGGTTTGTACAGTGAGGGAAAAAAAGTATTTGATCACCTGCTGATTTTGTACGTTTGCCCACTGACAAAGAAATGATATCAGTCCTGTAAATTTAATGGTAGGTTTATTTGAAACAGAGGACATAATAACAACAAACAAATCCAGTGAAAAACACATGTCAAAAATGTTATAATATTGATTTGCATTTGAATGAGGGAGGGAAATAGTATTGACCCCCTCTCAATCAGAAAGCATTAAGGGGCTCCAGGGGGGGGGGTGTCTTTTATACAGGTAACGAGCTGCGATTAGGAGCAACTCTTAAAGGGAGTGCTCCTAATCTCAGCTTGTTACCTGTATATAAAAGACACCTGTCCACAGAAGCAAATCAAATCAATCAGATTCCAAAACTCTCACCCATGGCCCCAAGACCAAAGAGCTCTCCAAGGATGTCAGGGACAAGATTGTAGACCTACACAAGGCTGGAATGGGCTACAAGACCATCGCCTAGCAGCCCCTCTGGTGAAGAAGGTGACAACAGTTGGTGTGATTATTCACAAATGGAAGAAACACAAAATAACTGTCAATCTCCCTCGGCTTGGGGCTCCCTCATGCAAGATCTCACCTCGTGGAGTTGCAATGATCATGAGAACGGTGAGGAATCTGCCCAGAACTACACGGGAGGATCTTGTCAATGATCTCAAGGTAGCGGGGGTCAAGACCATAGTCACCAAGAAAACAATTGGTAAAACACTACGCCGTGAAGGACTGAAATCCTGCAGCGCCCGCAAGGTCCCCCTGCTCAGGAAAGCACATATACATGCCCATCTGAAGTTTGCCAATGAACATCTGAATGATTCAGAGGAGAACTAGGTGAAAGTGTTGTGGTCAGATGAGACCAAAATGGAGCTCTTTGGCATCAACTCAACTCGCGGTGTTTGGAGGAGGAGGAATGCTGCCTATGACCCCAAGAACACCATCCCCACCGTCAAACATGGAGGTGGAAACATTATGCTTTGGGGGTGTTTTTTTTCTGCTAAGGGGACATCAACTTCACCGCATCAAAGGGACGATGGACGGGGCCATGTACAATCAAATATTGGGTGAGAACCTCCTTCCCTCAGCCAGGGCATTGAAAATGGGTAGTGGATGGGTATTCCAGCATGACAATGACCCAAAACACACAGCCAAGGCAACAAAGGAGTGGCTCAAGAAGAAGCACATTAAGGTCCAGGAGTGGCCTAGCCAGTCTCCAGACCTTAATCCCATAGAAAATCTGTGGAGGGAGCTGAAGATTCGAGTTGCCAAACGTCAGCCTCGAAACCTTAATGACTTGGAGAAGATCTGCAAAGAGGAGTGGGACAAAAATCCCTCCTGCAATGTGTGCAAACCTGGTGGCCAACTACAAGAAACGTCTGACCTCTGTGATTGCCAACAAAGGTTTTGCCACCAAGTACTAAGTAATGTTTTGCAGAGGTGTCAAATACTTATTTCCCTCATTAAAATGCAAATCAATTTATAACATTTTTGACATGCATTTTTCTGGATTTTTGTTTTGTGTTATTCTGTCTCTCACTGTTCAAATAAACCTACCATTAAAATTATAGACTGATCATTTCTTTTTCAGTGGGCAAACTTACAAAATCAGCAAACTTACAAAATCAGCAGGGGATGAAATACTTTTTTCCCTCACTGTATTTTGTCCTGTGGTTCATCCAATGTAATTGGTGAATCAAGTGGGTTAAGGTAGTCTTTAATAGCTGATTCTAATTAAATTATCATGTATACTGAACAATATAAATGCAACAATTTCAACGATTTTACTGAGTTACAGTTCATATAAGGAAATCAGTCAATTGAAATACATTCATTAGGCCCTAATCTATGGATTTCACGACTGACCAATCACAACAAGTTTTTCCCCAAAAAGGGGGACAGAAATACTCCTCAGCCGGACGTGGAGGTCCTGGCGTGGTTACACTTAGTCTGCGGTTGTGAGGCTGGGTGGACGTACTGCCAAATTCTCTAAAACGACGTTGGAGGCGGCGTATGGTAGAGAAATGAACATTCAATTCTCTGGCAATAGCTCTGCTGGACATTCCTGCAGTCAGCATGCCAATTGCGCGCTCCCTTCAAAATTAAGACATCTGTGATATTGTGTTGTGACAAAAAAGGCCACTCTTAAAATGTGCAGTTATTGTCCCCAGCACAAGGTGCACTTGTGTCATGATCATGCTGTTTAATCAGCTTCTTGATATGCCACACCTGCAGGTGGAAGGATTATCTTGGCAAAGGAGAAATGCTCAATTTGTGCACAACATTTGAGAGAAATAGGTTTTTAGTGCGTATTGAACATTTCTGGGATCTTTTATTCCTGCTAATGAAACATGGGACCAACACTTCACATGTTTTTTTTTCATATTTTTGTTCAGTATATATTTTTTTGTTCTTTGTTATATGGCCGAATAGGTTGGAGAAGTGGTTTATCCATACATCTCCATTTTGGATAGATAGCACAGTTCCCGCTCAGCCCAGTCAAAAACTGTTCGCTGCTCTGGCACCCCAATGGTGGAACAAGCTCCCTCACGACGCCAGGACAGCGGAGTCACTCACCACCTTCCAGAGACATTTGAAACCCCACCTCTTTAAGGAACACACCTGGGATAGGATAAAGTAATCCTTCTAACCCCCCCCCCCCCCCCCCCCCCCCCCCCCCCCCCAAAAAAAAAATATATATATAAATAAATACATTGTAAAGTGGTTATCCCACTGGCTATAATAAGGTGAGGATGCCACCAATTTGTAAGTCGCTCTGGATAAGAGCGTCCCAATGCTAAAAAACGTAAAATGTAATGTAAATGTAGCTCTTTGTGTTGTTTATCCCAACATCTCCATTTTGGATAGATAGCTCTTCCTGTTGTTGTTGTTTTTTGAAGAATTCTATGGATTCTTCAATCACAATGAGGTGTTTTCTGTCATGCTGTTCCTTCTTTTTTCTTGGTGTATTTCTGTATTGTTTTAGTGTTTCACCATGTGTTTTTGGTTGGATAGGTTTCTCCATTTCTTTCTTAGGTTTTTGCATTCTTTTGCATGTATTTTTAGTTGTCTTAGGGTTTCTACCGGAATTTAAATGTGATATGTTTGCTTATAGGTCAAATATATTGTTCAGGCTTCCTACTGCTAAGTTAACACTTACACTATTGCAGGGAAACATTTTGTCCAGGATGTTGTCTAGGAGGGATTGGATTTGTTGTTGATGAATTGTTTTTTGGTAGGTTTCTACACCCTCCTTCCATCTATAGGGTAAGGGTAGAATGCAGTTTGTTAGGCTTCGATGCCTCATGGTTGATTATTGCTCCATTCAAGTAGATTGTGATTTTTCTGTGATCTGATAGGGGATGTCAGTGGGCTGACTGTGAACGCTCTGAGAGAATCTGGGTTGAGGTCGGTGATAAAGTAGTCTACAGTACTACTGCCAAGAGATGAACTGTAGGTGTACCTACCGTAGGAGTACCCTCGAAGCCTAACATTGACTATGTACAGCACCCAGCAGGAGTTGTGACCCGTTTTTGTTGTTATGTTGTCTTAGTTTGTGTTGTAGGGGACATATGGGAGGGGAATGCTTGTCACCTCCAGGTAGGTGTGTGATGATTGTGATTAGAAGGAGTCAGGCGCAGGAGGGTAAAGAGTTTATTCCGTCACAGAATACAGAGTTTATTCCGTAGGACACAGTTGCGCTGGATAGCGACAACAAAAATACAGGCACAGGGAAATAATCTACCTCGGCAATACAACTTTACGGGTAGCTCCACCGAGCTACACTCAACTCACAAATAACAATCACCCACAAGGACAAGGGGGCAGAGGGAAACCTTATACACAGGCTAATGAGGGGATATGAACCAGGTGTGTGTAACTTGACAAGACAAGACAAACTGGAATGATGAATAATGGAGCGGCAGTGGCTAGTAAGCCGGTGCCGACGAACGCCGAAGCCTGCCCGAACAAGGAGGAGAGGCAGCCTCGGCGGAAGTCGTGACAAATGGTGTTTAGGCTCTCCCCATGTGTGCTGAGGGTTTCAGGTTCTTGTCCAGTTCTGTCCTGGCATTTAGGTCACCACAGACTAGTAAAAAGTCCCTGGGTCTGGAAATGATTGATTTCCCCCTCCAGGATGGATAGCTGTCTTCATTAAAGTATGGGGATTCTAGTGGGGGGATATACAGTGGGGGGAAAAAAGTATTTAGTCAGCCACCCAAATGTGCAAGTTCTCCCACTTAAAAAATGATGAGAGAGGCCTGTAAATTTTTCTCATAGGTTACACGTCAATGTTGACAGACAAAAAATGAGAAAATTAAATCCAGAAACATCACATTGTAGGATTTTTTATGAATTTTATTGGCAAATTATGGTGGAAAATAAGTATTTGGTCAATGACAAAAGGTTATTCTCAATACTTTGTTATATACCCTTTTTGTGGCAAGTGACACAGGTCAAACGTTTTCTGTAAGTCTTCACAAGGTTTTCAAATGTACTGTTGCTGGTATTTTGGCCCATTCCTCCATGCAGATCTCCTCTAGAGCAGTGATGTTTTGGGGCTGTCGCTGGGCAAACACAGACTCTTCAACTCCCTCCAAAGATTTTTCTATGGGGCTGAGATCTGGAGACTGTGGCTAGGTGTACTCCTGTACTGTTGAAGTGCTTCTTACGAAGCCACTCCTTCGGTTGCCCGGGCGGTGTGTTTGGGATCATTGTCATGCTGAAAGACCCAGCCACGTTTCATCTTCAATGCTCTTGCTGATGGAAGGAGGTTTTCACTCAAAATCTCACGATACATGGCCCCATTCATTCTTTCCTTTACACGGATCAGTCGTCCTGGTCCCTTTGCAGAAAAAACAGCCCCAAAGCATGATGTTTCCAGGATGTGCTTCACAGGATTGTATGGTTGTTGATTTGGATGCAACTCAGCATTCTTTGTCCTCCAAACATCGACGAGTTGAGTTTTTTTACCAAAAAGTTTGTATTTTGGTTTCATCTGACCATATGACATTCTGCTCCATTCCTCTTCTGGATCATCCAAATGCACTCTAGCAAATTTCAGACGGGCCTGGACACGTCTGGCACTGCAGAGATTTGAGTCCCTGGTGGCGTAGTGTGTTACTGATGGTAGCCTTTGTTACTTTGGTGTTACCCAGGAGTCTCTGAAGGTCATTCACTAGCTCCCCCCATATGGTTCTGGGATTTTTGCTCACCGTTCATTTTGACCCCACGGGGTGAGATCTTGCGTGGAGCCCCAGATCGAGGGAGATTATCAGTGGTCTTGTATGTCTTCCATTTCCTAATAATTGCTCCCACAGTTGATTTCTTCAAACCAAGTTGCTTACCTATTCACAGATACAGTCTTCCCAGCCTGGTGCAGGTCTACAATTTTGTTTCTGGTGTCCTTTGAACAGTTCTTTGGTCTTGGCCATAGTGGAGTTTGGAGTGTGACTGTTTGAGGTTGTGGACAGGTGTCTTTTATATTGATAACAAGTTCAAACAGGTGCCATTAATACAGGTAACGAGTGGGATAGGACAGAGGAGCCTCTTAAAGAAGAAGTTAGAGGTCTGTGAGAGCCAGAAATCAGTGCTTGTTGTAGGGTGACCACGAATACTTATTTTGCCACCATAATTTGCAAATAAATTCATCGGCGAATCGTACAATGTGATTTTCTGGATTTTTTTTTTCAATTTGTCTGTCATAGTTCTGACGTGTACCTATGATGAAAATTACAGGCCTCTCTCATCTTTTTGATTGGGAGAACCCTGCACAATGGGTGGCTGTCTAAATAAAGTTTTCCCCCTACTGTAGGTAGCACACAGGAGGACATTTTTCTCTGTTGAGATAATTTCCTTTTGAATTTCTAACCAAATGTAAAATGTTCCTGTTTTGATTAATTTAATAGAGTGGGTTAGGTCTGCTCTATACCAAATTAGCATACCCCCCTGAGTCCCTTCCCTGTTTCACACCTGGTAGTTTGGTGGATGGGACTACCAGCTCTCTGTAACCTAGAGGGCAACCAGTGGGGTCCGTCTCCTCTAAACCATGTTTCTTGTAGGATGACAATGTCTGTATTTCTGATTTCTTTAGTGAAGTCCAGGTTCCTGCTCTTTACGCCAAAGGCAGATGACCTCAGGCCTTGGATATTCCAGGATAAGATAGTGAAGGCTTTGTGTTCCATAAAGTGTCTAATATTGTTGGTCGTGTGGTTTGGCCTCAGACCAGTAAGTGTGAGCAGAGCCTGCTGAGCATCTGATACATGCCATTGGCTTGGGCTAGTGTAAGAGTGGGGGATGGGCCTGTTTGCCTGCTCACTGCCTGGGCGTATGTGTGACTTTTATGTTGAGGCCTTTTTTGCGGGAGTGGGGGGCATGTGGTGGGCAGGAGGGGGCATAGGAGGGTGTCTCGCTGATCTGGGCATGGTGTGAGGTGTTGGGGCTGCAGTTGAGGGCGATGTCCTTTAGGGTCCTGGCGAAAGTGGGCACTGCTGCGTTGTAGAGGTGTGGACCTGGTCATAAAAGGCTGTCCAAGTCCAGGGTGGAGTGGGGGGCCAGGTAGACATTATGTTTTGAGGCACAGTCACAGGAAATGCTTACATTTCTCTACAGTATGGTGGCAGGGTGGAAGTATTTTTGTGGTAGCAAAGTGGAGATGACCACTCATGAGTTGGGGAAAGTGGAAGAAGCTTTTTCAATCTCTCCCTTGAGTGCTTTGGCCACCCTTTCCTGCTGTGCTTTCAGGTCATTTGTGCCTGTGTGTATTATTATGTGGCTGGGTGATCCTAGTTGGTCCTCAGACAGAAGGTCTAGGGCGCGCTGGGTGTTTGGACACCAGAGTTTAGACATTGTGTGTTTGGGGAAAAGTATATTTCCCGTTTAAGTCCATAAGGAGTACAATCTGTGGCTTGTGTGTGTCCTCAGTGGGTGTGTGGGGGGAAGGGAGGGCTGACAGGGGGGTGCTAGGAGGGTGTTGGGTCCCCTGGGCTTGGGCTTCTTCATTTATCTGTCCTGCTGTGATGTCGAGGCTATGGTCAGGGTCTGGGGTGGACTGTTCTGCTGTGGTGTCGAGGCTATGGTCAGGGTCTGAGGTGGGCTGTTCTGCTAGCTTCTATGCAGAACAGCCCACCTCCAGCACTCTCCTCTCCTTCTATGCAGCACTCTCCAGCTCCTCCTCCAGCACTCTACTCTCCTCCTCCAGCATTCTACTCTCTCCTCTTCCAGCACTCTCCTCTCCTCCTCCAGCACTCACCTCTCCTCCTCCAGCACTCTCCTCTCCTCCTCCAGCACTCTCCTCTCCTCCTCCAGCACTCTCCTCTCCTCCTCCAGCACTCTCCTCTCCTCCTCCAGCACTCACCTCTCCTCCTCCAGCACTCTCCTCTCCTCCTCCAGCACTCACCTCTCCTCCTCCAGCACTCACCTCTCCTCCTCCAGCACTCACCTCTCCTCCTCCAGCACTCACCTCTCCTCCTCCAGCACTCTCCTCTCCTCTTCTAGTGCTCTCATCTTCTCCTGCCGCTGGGCCTCCTCCTTCCACTCCTGCTCTTTCTCCTGTTGAAGTTGTCTCACCACAGTCCAGAGTGCAGTCTCTCTCTCCCTCCAGGTCTCCAGGGTCTGGTTGAGGGGGTGTGGTTGAGCTGGACTGTTGTCTGGGTCTGTGCTGATTGGAGTGCGTTGACCTGCTGTTCCAGCTCCACCTGCCTTACCTCCAGCTGGGTGAATTTATCCTTCATTTCAGTGAGGTTGACTCACCGCTTGGGGTTGCTCGTCTGTTGGGTTGTTTAAGGAAGAGGTGTGGTCTGACTCGCTCAAAGTGGGGGAGTCTTCACCAAGAGAGAGCTTCTCCTGCTGCGCTCCCTCTTTGATTCTGTGGAAGTCCAGCTGAAACTGTTTGTGGTTGCCCTGTACCAATACTGTTCCAGACTTGTACAGGTTGACCTTGGCTGACTCAGAGTCCTTGTTGTCTAGTATCCTGAGTTTCCACCCATCGCTAACACCCCCCCTCTTAACAGAGGGGTAGTGTGTTAATATAGCACTGCACCATGCCAGGGGATGGTCTGTGTGGAAGATTAAGTTGCTTATGTTCCCATTTTTGTATCAGTCAGCAAAAATGGTCTCTGGATTGTCTATGAGGAGCTTCTTTTTGTACTCTTTTCATGCCTTCTCATTTTTTACATCCAAGTGGTACTGTATTGTGGTGACCT
This sequence comes from Coregonus suidteri, assembly GCA_036851935.1. NCBI lineage: Eukaryota > Metazoa > Chordata > Actinopteri > Salmoniformes > Salmonidae > Coregonus > Coregonus suidteri. Next base: position 488 of record JAGTTL010002056.1, on the reverse strand, counting down.
CTGAACAGAGGGAAGCCATGGAGCAGGGGGCCTCAAAGGCCTCAGCATTTGGGTGGGGGAGGCTGTGAAACTCTCCTGCCATTGTTGGGCTCAAGGGCTTTGACACCTCTCACTTCACACCTCAGTGTTAATTGAAGTTTCAGCTGGATCTGTTCTGTTCTGTCCTAGCAAGCTTGGTAGCCTTAACTTAGCATTCGGTCATGAAGTAAAATATATCATTGTAATGTATTTTTCTTCTTGGCTTTAAAAGTAGCTTCAGACTAAACGTTACTCATTCAGTTCCAGGTTGGATGGTGTTTTCAGACTAAACGTTACTCATTCAGTTCCAGGTTGGATGGTGTTTTTCAGACTAAACGTTACTCATTCAGTTTCCAGGTTGGACAGACTAAACGTTACTCATTCAGTTCCAGGTTGGATGGTTTCAGACTAACGTTTCATTCAGACTAAACGTTACTCATTCAGTTCCAGGTTGGATGGTGTTTTCAGAC
>JAGTTL010002055.1:0-10831 GCA_036851935.1 Coregonus suidteri | reverse complement strand
CTTTTCTAAAACTCTCACCCCAAAAATGTCTACTGCTGCACTACTTTGCAGTGTCTTCGGGGATTTCCCTCCATCAGCGCTGTACAATTATAACCATGGCAATTAAATGTAAGAAATCTAAAACGTATCCTCTATGATCTTCTCTCTTTCAGGCCCTACTCACTTGGTGGGTCGAAATCCACTAACCCTTGGAGCTATACTCTACTTTCCTCACTGCATCAGCATATGGAAACCTTCTGCCCCCCCAAGTCCTCATTTGTTTATCAAATCAGATGGCAGGGTGCCCGCTTTGTTTATTTTTGATGTATAGATATTGCAACTTTAATACTTCTGAATAATCTTAAAATATAAATCTATTTGCATATTTAAAGGTAAAATCCTATATTAAGACTTGCTATCAGCATTTTTCAGTGCTTTTGTGTCAGGTGTTTGTGTAAGTCTTTGTCAATGTGTGTGTGTGTTATAGTTTTCTTAGTTCTTACCTGAGCAATGGGTCTGTCTTCACTCTCCTCTTTGCTTTGTTCTGGTTTTCTTCAATAACCTGGTTGTTGACATAGTCTTCCATCTTAACTAATTGTATGATTACCTTTCTAACTGACTCCTAATGGTAATATCTACTGTATGATTACCCGTCTAACTGACTCCTAATGGTAATGTCTACTGTATGATTACCTTTCTAACTGACTCCTAATGGTAATATCTACTGTATGATTACCTTTCTAACTGACTCCTAATGGTTATATCTACTGTATTGATTACCCTTTCCTTTCCTAACTGATTCCTAATGGTAATATCTACTGTATGATTACCTTTCTAACTGATTCCTAATGGTTACATGTCTACTGTGATGATTACCTTTCTAACTGACTCCTAATGGTAATATCTACTGTATGATTACCTTTCTAATTGACTCATAATTGTAATTTCTACTGTATGATTCTAACTGCACTGACAAGTAGTTGATTATTTGAGTAGTTGGTCTAATGTGCTTCTCCACCAGGTACCTTTTATCACTGTCTGTGGTCCACTACAGTTGACAGAATGTTTTAAGTATCCAATTACCTTCAAGAAGGACGTTATATTTTGCCAACCTGTGTGTGGCATCGTTCATAAGGAAGTCACCGATGGCCATATAAGTTACTTTTATGTTGTCCTTGTGTGACATCAGTGTGAAGAAATATTTTGAAGTGTGTTTAGGAAATCTATGTGTGCATCTTTCCCAGAGGTTGAAAAGGGGAACTTCACGTGTGTGCGTGCCTGTCTGTCTGTCTGCCTGCTTGCCTGTGTGCTGCGTGTTTATCTTTGTGTCCTCTAAGTAAGCCGAGGACTAATCACATGACATGTACTAGACACTACGAGAGAGAGAGAGAGACAGAGACAGAGACAGAGAGAGAGAGCGAGAGAGAGAGAGAGGATGAGAGAGGAGAGAGGAGAGAGAGAGAGAGAGAGAGGGAGAGAGAGATGTATGTATGGCCTACATGCAATGCATACATAGTGAACTATAAATCTTTAACATTAACATTTTACATTTTAGTCATTTAGCAGACGCTCTTATCCAGAAGCGGTGGACTTACAGGAGCAATTAGGGTTAAGTGCCTTGCTCAAGTGCACCATTACGTCATTTAGCAGACGCACTTATCCATTTTTTTTTTGGGGTAGAGGGTATTACTTTTATCCTATCCCAGGGTATTCCTTAAAGAGGTGGGGTTTCAAATGTCCTACGGAAGGTGGTGAGTGACTCCGCTGTCCTGGCGTCGTGAGGGAGCCCGTTCCACCATTGGGGCGCCAGAGCAGCGAACAGTTTTTGACTGGGCTGAGCGGGAACTATGCTTCCGCAGAGGAAGGGGAGCCAGCAGCCGGAGGGTGGATGAACGCATGCCCTCGTTTTGGTGTAGGGATCTGATCAGAGCCCGAAGGTACGGAGGTGCCGTTCCCCTCACTGCGCCATAGGCAAGCACCATGGGTTCTTGTAACGGATGCGAGCTTCAAAAACTGGAAGCCTTCAACTGGAGTGTGGAGTTGCGGAGGAGTACTCTGGTGACGTGGAGAGAACTTGGGAAGGTTGAACACCAGACGGGCTGCGTGCATGTCTGGATGAGTTGTAGGGGTTTTAATGGCACAGGCAGGGAGGCCAGCCAAACAGCGAGTTTGCAGTAATCCAGACGGGAGATGACAAGTGCCTGGATTAAGTGACGCTGTGCCGCTTCCTGTGTAAGGCAGGGTCGTTACTCTCCGAATGTTGTAGAGCATGAACCTGCAGGATCGGGTCACCGCCTTGATGTTAGCGGAGAACGACAGGGTGTTGTCCCAGGGTCAACGCCAAGGCTCTTCGCACTCTGGGAGGAGGACACAACGGAGTTGTCAACCGTGATGGCGAGATCATGGAACGGCAGTCCTTCCCCGGGAGAAGAGCAGCTCCGTCTTGCCAGGGTTCAGCTTGAGGTGGTGATCCGTCATCCATACTGAATATGTCTGCCAGACATGCAGAGATGCGATTCGCCAACCTGGTTATCAGAAGGGGGAAAGGAGAAGATTAGTTGTGTATCGTCAGCGTAGCAATGATAGGAGAGGCCATGTGAGATATGACAGAGCCAAGTGACTTGGTGTATAGGGAGAATAGGAGAGGGCCTAGAACCGAGCCCTGCGGGACGCCAGTGGTGAGAGCACGTGGTGCGGAGACTAGCTTCTCGCCTACGCCACTTGGTAGGAGCGACCGGTCAGAGTAGGACGCAATCCAGGAGTGAGCCGCGCCAGGAGATGCCCAGCTCGGAGGGGTGGAGAGGAGATCTGATGGTTCACAGTATCAAAGGCAGCAGACAGGTCCTAGAAGGACAAGAGCAGAGGAGAGAGAGTTAAGCTTTAGCAGTGCGGAGAGCCTCCGTGACACAGAGAGACGAGCAGTCTCAGTTGAATGACCAGTCCTGAAACCTGACTGGTTTGGATCAAGAAGGTCATTCTGAGAGAGATATGCAAGAGCGGTTGGCTAAAAAACGGCACGCTCATAGTTTTTGGAAAGAACCGAAAGAAGGGATACTGGTCTGTAGTTGTTTGACAATCATTGGGATTCGAGAGTGGTGGTTTTTTGAGAAGGGGTGTGCAACTCTCGCTCTCTTGAAGACGGAAGTGACATGGGCCAGCGGTCAAGGATGAGTTGATCAGGCGAGGTGAGGTAGGGCGAGAAGGTCACCGGAGATGGTCTGGAGAAGAGCAGGAGGGGGATCTGGGGTCAAGTGGGCAGGTTGTTTTGGGCGACCTGCAGTCACAAGTCGCAGGATTTTATCTGGAGAGAGAGGGGAGAAAGAAGTCAAAGCATAGGGTAGGGCAGTGTGAGTAAGACCAGCAGTGTCATTAGACTTAACAAACGAGGATCGGATGTCGTCAACCTTCTTTTTCAAAGTGGTTGACGAAGTCCACACCACAGAGAGGGAGGAGGGTGGGGATTCAGGGGGGGGGATTCAGCAGGGAGGAAAATGTGGCAAAGAGCTTCCTAGGGTTAGAGGCAGATGCCTTGGAATTTAGAGTGGTAGAAAGTGTCCTAGCAGCAGAACAGATGAAGAAATGTAGAGAGGAGGGAGTGAAAAGATGCCAGGGTCGGCAGGGAGTTTTTAGTTTCTTCCATTTCCCGCTCCGCTGCCCGGAGCTCTGTTCTGTGAGCTCGCATTGAGTCATCAAGCCACGGAGCTGGAGGGGAGGACCCGAGCCGGCCGGAGGATAGGGGACACAGAGAGTCCAAAGGATGCAGAAAGGGAGGAGAGGAGGGGTTGAGGAGGGCAGAATCAGGAGATTGGAGGGAGAAGGATTGAAGCAGAGGGAAAGATGTATAGGATGGAAGAGGAGAGAGTAGTGGGGAGAGAGAGAGCGAAGGTTGCCGGCGGCGCATTACCATCTGTGTATGGGCAGATCGTGAGTAGTGTTTGGAGGAGAGCGAGAGGAGAAAAGGAACAAAGTAGTGTCGGAGACATGGAGGGGAGTTTTGCAGTGAGATTAGTGAAGAACAGCATCTAGTAATAAAGATGAGGTCAAGCGTATTGCCTGCCTGTGAGTAGGGGGGGACGGTGATGAGGGTGAGGTCAAAAGAGTAGAGGAGTGGAAAGACGGAGGCAGAGAGAAATGAGTCAAATGTGGACGTAGGGAGGTTGAAATCCCCCAAAACTGTGAGGGGTGAGCCATCCTCAGGAAAGGAAACTTATCAAGGCGTCAAGCTCATTGATGAACTCTCCAAGGGAACCTGGAGGGCGATAGATGACAAGGATATTAAGCTTAAATGGGATAGTGACTGTGGACAGCATGGAATTCAAATGAGGAGATAGACAGATGGGTTAGGGAAAATGAGAAATGGTCCGACTTGGGAGAGATGGGATTCCTGTGCCACCACCCCTCTGACCAGATGCTGTATCGGGGTATGCGAGAACACATGGTCAGACGAGGAGAGAGCAGTAGGAGTAGCAGTGTTTTACAGTGGTAAATCCAGGTTTCCGTCAGCGCCAGGAAGTCGAGGGACATGGAGTTAAGCATAGGCTGGGCATGAGTCAGTCTTTGTTGGCAGCAGAACGCAGTTCCAGAGGCTGCCTGAGACTGGAACTCCAGGTGTGGGGTGCCGTGCAGGGGACCACCAGGTTAGAGAGCAGCAGCCACGCGGTTCCGTTTGTGAGGCGTTTGTGTAGCCCTGTGCAGAGAGGAGAGAACAGGGATAGGCAGAGGCATAGTTGACAGGCTGTAGCAAATGGCTACAATAATGCAGAGGAGATCGGAATGAAATGAACTAAACATCTGGAGAGGAGAGAGCAGGCCTCCCTCCACCAAAACTTCACCCTCAGAAACTATAATTGTTTCACTGAACCACCCGAAAAAAACTCTCCCCCCCCTTTCTTCCACCTTTAGAAATCATAGAATTGTTGTGAACCACAGCGGTTCAATGTTTAAAGGAATAGACTCAACCCACTTTATTCAGCTAGCTAACTATGACACCATAGCTAACTACGCATGCTAGCATCCAATAACACACAGTTTATGCACACAACACTTGGTCACAAACAAACCACCGTAGTGTGTTAACTACACTTAACACAACCTAAGATTTGTGTCCGTGTTCTAGTTCCTTTCATAACGCAGCAATGAATTAAAGTCGTTGCTAGCTAGCACAAATATGATTGTATTTAGCTGCCAGACAGTACAGCACAAAATGGCTACTGTGTTGACTCTGTCGAAAAAAATTACGGCTAGCTAGCTAGCTTCGTGCTACACCCCGGCACCGCCGAAAACAATGCTAACCTACAATAACTACCCACAACAGAGCCACGATGCCTAACTATGACACCATAGCTAAACTAGCATGCTAGCATCCAATAACACACAGTTTAGCACCAATACTTTGTCAGATCAACAAACTACCAATAGTGTTTGTTAACACACTAAACAGATAGTTGTGTCCGTGCTTAGTTTCCTTTCATAACGCAGCAATAATTAAACGTTGGCTAGCCTAGCACAAGTATATTGTATTTAGCTACTACAGTACAGTTAGCTGGTCGTGTTGGGCTAGCTAGGCAATGGCTACTGTGTTGACTTTGTTTGAAAACGGCACGGCCTAGATCTAGCTAGGCTTCGTGCTACACCCCGGCACTGCCGAAAACAATGCTAACCCTACAATAAACTACCCACAACAGCCCACGATGCCCACTAACTATGACGCCATAGCTAACTAGCACCTGCTAGCATCCAATACACACACAGTTTAGCACCAATACTTGGTTACAACAAACTACCCAATAGTGTGTTAACCACTAAACAGATAATTCGTGTCCGTGTCTAGTTCCTTTCATAACGCCAGCAAAAAATTATAATTACAGGTACTCTTAAGCGTGAAATAACATTGGAAACAAACTCTCCACCGTTGCTAAACGTTCAGTTACCCAGTAGCTACCCGCCATAGCTAGCTAGCCTCGTGCTTCGCCGGGCTTCGCCGTAAACAATACTTACCTACAATAATTACCTACGGAAACCTAAAATAACTACCTAAATAACTACCTAAATAAACTACCTACAATACCTAACTACAACTACCTACCTACGATCTAAATACATGGTTTAAGCTTTACTCAACACCATTTAAGAAGCCAAGCTTACCTCCTGCTAGAGAAAACACAACCTCTCCCAATGGTTTGTTAACACATTGACATTGACAATGGCTATTGAGTGATATATACCTAATGTGTGTGTGTGTGCACATGCCTTTCTCTCCTACGTCTAGTTCAGAGTGCCATTCTAACAAGATATATAATCAGTCTTCAGACCCATCATTAACATACAGTGAAGAGTTCCTTAAGCAGCAGTGCAGAGAAAATACCTAAAATAGGCATTTCTCACAGATCCAGTACTCTAGATATGAACACTGATAGTCCCACTTCTCTCCTTGGCCTGATAACCAGTAATGTAGCACCAAACAGTTCTGACCTCCCCCAACATTAGACTCTCCACTCCACCAATAGCTGCAGTAGAAACAACAGAGTTAGACTGGTCACTCTCTCAGAACCTAGAGTATGAACAATGCAGAGAATCAGTCCTACTCCTTACACTGTGGTCAGTGTTATTAGAGCAGTAGTCTCTTACATTGGGGTGGTCAGTGTTATTATAGAGCAGTAGTCTCTTACCTTGGGTGGTCAGTGTTATTATAGAGCAGTAGTCTCTTACCTTGGGGTGGTCAGTGTTATTAGAGCAGTAGTCTCTTACCTTGGGGTGGTCAGTGTTATTATAGAGCAGTAGTCTCTTATCTTGGGGTGGTCAGTGTTATTAGATAACAACATTTGATCCTTGACTAGTCTCTCAAAGCACCTCATGATGACAGAAGTGAGTGCTATTGGGCGATAGTCATTTAGTTCAGTTACCTTTGCATTCTTGTGTACAGGAACAATGGTGGCCATCTTGAAGCAAGTGGGGACAGCAGACTGGGATAGGGAGAGATTTAATATGTCTGTAAACACAACAGTCAGCTGGTCTACGCATGCTCTGAGGACGCGGCTAGGGATGTCGTCTGGGCCGGCAGCTTTGCGAGGGTTAACAAGTTTAAATGTCTTACTCACGTCGGCCACGCAAAGAAGGTGTTAAGCTTATCCGGAAGCAAGACGTCGGTGTCCGCGACGTGGCTGATTTTCCTTTTGTAGTCCGTGATTGTCTATAGACCTTGCCAAATACGTCTCGTGTCTGAGCCGTTGAATTGCGACTCCACTTTGTCTCCATACTGACGTTTTGCCTGTTTGAATGCCTTGCGGAGGGAATGACTACTCTGTTTGTATTCTGCCATATTCCCAGTCACCTTGCCATGGTTAAATGCGGTGGTTTGCGCTTTCAATTTTGCGCGAATGCTGCCATCTATCCACGGATTCTGGTTAAGGTAGGTTTTAATGGTCACAGTGGGTACAACATCTCCTATACACTTCCTGATTAACTCAGTCACCATCTCAGTGTATTCGTCGATATTATTCTCGGATACACTGAGACGGTGACTGAGTGGAAAACCATGTGGTTGATACCATTCCATTGGCTCCATTCCAGCCATTATAATGAGCCGTTCTCCCCTCAGCAGACTACACTGGGGTACACACTGGGGCTAAATTCAGATTCTCTACCGTTCTCCTGAAGTGTCATGGATTGAAATGAACTGGTGTGAGGAACATGGTGTAAACTCCCTCCAGCCATGCTTGTCCTCTAAATCTTCATTGGAGCGGGCTGAAAGAAAGAGAAGAGAAGCTCCTAGATTGCATCCCAAATGGCACCCTATTTATTATATAGTGCAGTCATTTGGACCAAAGCCTTATGTGCCCTGGTCAAAAGTAGGGCACTTATGGTCACTCAGTTCTCTGTGGACGATGTTGACATTCTTTTTTTTTTTTTTTTTTTTTTTTTTTTTTTAGTCATTTAGCAGACGCTCTTATCCAGAGCGACTTACAGGAGCAATTAGGGTTAAGTGCCTTGCTCAAGGGCACATCGACAGATTTTTCACCTAGTCGGCTCGGGGATTAGAACCAGCGACCTTTTGGTTACTGGCACTATGCTCTTAACCACTAAGCTACCTGCCTTAAGCAAGGCACTTAACCCTAATTGCTCATGTAAGTCGCTCTGGATAAGAGCGTCTGCTAAATGACTAAATTGTAATTGTAATCAACAAAATGACATGGGTAGTTGTGGCTATGCTAATACAGAAAATAGAACAAGTTTGCATACTTGTGTGAATGTGTGCGTGTGAGAGATTGTTACAGTGGTTATTGTTATACCATTTTCTGCGGCACAATATAAATCATTCCATGTCTCTACATGGTCATCTTGTCCAGAGTATATCTCAACACAGTCCTCCTGTCCAGGGAATGGGACTTGCTATTTGTGGTGATGGACAGGACACTATCATACCAGGAAGATATAGATAATAGAGGGGAAGTGGAGAACAAAGTCTATCTGTTAACATATATTAAATATCACATGTAACAGCCCCAAGATAATTCAGAGAGTTTCCAGAACTCCCCCTTCCTTTCACCTTTCTACTGATTTGGACCCTCTGTTTACTCCCAAATATACACCAACATGTTCAGGAGGTCCATGACTACAAAAATGGATCATTATAATGTCCATACAATAGATGTGACACTTCTTTCTTGTGTGTGCCAACAATATTGACAAACTACTGGTCCCACAAGCTATGCAGCATCAAGTCTCATTTGAATTGTGATCCTTGCTTTGTGAGAGCAGAACTATAGTGTGATAATGAAATACATTTATCTGCATCACAAATGGCACCCTATTCCCTGTAGTACCCTACTTTGACCAGAGCCCTATGAACCCTGGTCAAAAGTAGTGCACTAATAGAGTGTCATTTGTGACACATCCTCACTCACAGATAGCCATCCAGCCTGTGGAGTCTTGGTCTTCCATCTGCAGAGGAACACACACACATACACACACACACACATACACACACACACACACACACACACACACCCACCACACACACACACACACACAGACACACACACGCATCACCTTACATCACAAACGCTGACCACTGAATCAAGTGTAAATCAAAACTGAACTGACGTCAGTGCCCAGTGGGATTATTTTACCTACTGAGACACACAGAAGAATACTTTGACTACTTGAATACTTGTTCCTTTCTACTGAGAAGTTAACCTGGGAGGAGAGCAGACTGGACTGTCTGAAGAGAGGAGCAGACCTGGTGATCATAAACAGCAGAGAGGAACTGGTGAGAGAGAGAGAGAGAGAGAGAGAGAGAGAGAGAGAGAGAGAGAGAGAGAGAGAGAGAGAGAGAGAGAGAGAGAGAGAGAGAGAGAGAGAGAGAGAGAGAGGGAGAGGGAGAGTTATGGTGTAGAATTTGGCTGGTGGAACCAACTGAAAAGATTTCCTCAATTCCTCCTTTCAACCTCTGTCCTCCTTCTCAAAACACATTGGAGAATAATATCCTAGTGGAGGGACCATGGACCTTCTCCTCTAATAGAGTTGAGTGTGTGTGTGTGTGTGTGTGTGTGTGTGTGTGTGTTACCTGAGTACTGGTCTCCTGGTCCATTATTAGGAGCAGTGTCTGCTGTCTCTTCTATCTTGGTGCTGGTCTCTCCGTCTCTCAGGGTGTCTGCACTGATACAGATATCCACAATCCTCTCCTCCATCTCACCTCTGTCAAACATGACCTTCTTGTTCATATCTGGCTCAACATAGATTACCTTTGACACCTTTAACAATGCCTGGGTCTTTCTTTGATGTAGCTCTATTATACATTAAGTCTCTGCTTCTCTAATTAATGTGGTGATCTTCCAACATGGCCGCCAGGAGGCATCGTACGTCAACTGCAAGCCCTCTATACGTTAAGTCTCTGCTTCTAGTGATATCTCTGTCTGTGTGACTGCTGCAGGAGTTAACTCCAGGGAAGTATCAACGGCAGGTAGCTTAGTGGGTAAGAGCGTTGTGCCAGTAACCGAAAGGTCGCTGGTTCTAATCCCAGAGCCGACTAGGTGAAAAATCTGTCGATGTGCCCTTAAGCAAGGCACTTAACCCTAATTGCTCATGTAAGTCGCTCTGGATAAGAGCGTCTGCTAAATGACTAAATTGTAATTGTAATCAACAAAATGACATGGGTAGTTTTGTGGCTATGCTAATACAGAAAAATAGAACAAGTTTGCATACTTGTGTGAATGTGTGCGTGTGAGAGATTGTTACAGTGGTTATTGTTATACCATTTTCTGCGGCACAATATAAATCATTCCATGTCTCTACATGGTCATCTTGTCCAGAGTATATCTCAACACAGTCCTCCTGTCCAGGGAATGGGACTTGCTATTTGTGGTGATGGACAGGACACTATCATACCAGGAAGATATAGATAATAGAGGGGAAGTGGAGAACAAAGTCTATCTGTTAACATATATTAAATATCACATGTAACAGCCCCAAGAATATTCAGAGAGTTTCCGAGAACTCCCCCCTTCATTTCACCTTTCTACTGATTTGGACCCTCTGTTTACTCCCAAATATACACCGAACATGTTCAGGAGGTCCATGACTACAAAAATGGATCATTATAATGTCCATACAATAGATGTGACACTACAAACTGCTCCAAGTGGATATTGAGGGTGGGTAGGCTTAACCAGTGAGGATGAGATGACAACAGTAACCACCGGGGCTCTCCTCTCTCTTAATGAACCTGATTGGTTGAGGGAGTTTTTTGACTGACAGCTGGTTGAACCACTGAAAATTATCCACTTCAACTTCCCTCTTTCGGTACCCATATAGGGGAACAAATATGAGGCATTGATATTGTGCTCATATGTAA
>JAGTTL010002054.1:0-10844 GCA_036851935.1 Coregonus suidteri | reverse complement strand
CCGTCTTTCCCTTCCGCCGGGCCCCTTTTCCCCGCAAATATCCCCTCCCATGCCCCCCCCTTTGCCCCCCTGAAAATCGCTATACGCTTTTTCCGGGGCACGCTGTTTGGGTCCTTGTTTGGTGGATTTTCTGTCACGGATCGTTACGAACGAGAAGGACAAGGCGAGCTGTGATATGCATCATATTTATTTTACGCTAAATACACGACAAAAACACCAAACGCTACTTGAAGTCCAAGGTAGCCTAAACACTACAAACATACCTCAGCACGGAACAAGATCCCACAACCCCACTTAGGGCCATCGGCTAACCTAAGTTGGTCCCCAATCCAGAGACAACAAGCTACAGCTGCCTCTGATTGGGAACCACACCAGCCAATCATAGATATACAACTATCTAGAACTTACACATAAAAAATATAACATAGAACTTCCCTACAACAGAAAAGGACACACCCTGACTAACCAAATACAAAGTCCCCAGATTCAGTGCGTGACACATTTGGCCATGATGTCAATCCAGCATGACATTCTGGCCGCGTTCAAACAACTGGAAACTCAGAACTGGGAAATCTCAGACTTCAGTGAATTCAAGACAACTGGGAACTCTGAATTACAACCAAAGCTCCGACTGGAAAATACGTTTTGAAACGTTCCATCCACCACCACCAACTAGTAAATTCCCAGTCGGGGGAACTCGGGTCCTCTTTCTAGAGCGCTGACGCTGAAGATCACTGATATCATGATCAACTTTGTTTTTTTCCATGTTACCAGTTGTCTTGAACGCACCAATAAATCCAGATACTGCCAGACTTTGTAGACAAAGTTGAAATGATAAACTGATTGCCCGCAAGAGGGACCGCACCTTCCCATTTTTTAAACGTGAGCAAGTACAACGGTGAGTACCAAAAATGTTCTGGTATGCTGCTTGACATAAATTATGTAATATAACCAGGGACGATATTGTATACTGGTAATCTAAGAAAGTCCGACTAACTTGTTACCACGTCGGTTTGTAGTAAGCTGTTTATTAGCCCATGTGCCTCACCCTAATAAAATTTGGTCCTTGCCCCCTCATAACTTAGCCTACTGTTATGACTCTGTGTGGGTGCATCATGTAGGCCTATAGCCTGTTTTAGAGAAATGTCATCATCAAATATTGTAAGAGCTTTTCATTGTCCTGCATAGATGCCCTCTTTATTTATCCTACGGTTCTGACTTGGTGTACAGGGAGAATACTGTAAGAACGGCCAATGTTCTGAATTCTGTCGCTGTACATTCCAAAAGTTCTGAACAAATAGTTTATATTGACTACATCTGTCTTAGCTCGCTCATTAATGTCTTAATCAAAATTAATGATTGCCTCTTATCCGCTCATCGTTCCCTTATGCCATAGTTTGTACATCTCAATTGTCAGTAGAAAGCACATTTGTTTAATAAGAAAGTCAGCCATATCAGCTATGTTTTTTAAAAAGGCAGTAAATGAGGCTGAATGAACTGTTTCCCTGCCAGACATGGCTCCGCTGATAGGTGTAGTGGTGGTAAGGAGTCACTCCATGGTGCTGAAAAGAAAGCTCTGCTGTTGGGGACAGCTTTCTGTTGGCCCTAACAGTTTGTGGGCACCATTTGTCACTGTTTATAGTGCAATGAATGTATTGTTTCGTGTTGTGTAGTATAGTGGCTTTTTGCTGACATATATCTAAAAATATATATTTTAGTTTGATTTATATGCTAAGATCGCCACTCGGTTAGGGTTATGGTTCGGGTTACGGCTAGGGTTAGGGTTGATCCGGGGTGTGGACATTAAGCTAGGGTTAGGGTTAGGGTAATGGCTAGTAAAGAGGGGTTTAGTGTTTTAGACATATTCGTTCGATGTGCTTGTTGATAACTCCCTCCCCTCAATTAGATGTTATACTGTAGATTTTTGAACAGTGTTTCAGAGCAGAGTCTGTCACTTCAGCAGAGGAGATCTCCAGAACCACACCTTTGGCCTTTATGTGATGATTCAGAGTGAACCCTGGTGTATTATCCACATACTCCATAACCAGTAACTGTGGTGGTGCTGATTTGGGGGATATTGTCGATACCATTGAAGAGTGACATCAGATGTGTAGTTACAAGAGAGAGTAACTCTGTCCCTTTCTGACGCCATTTCGACATCAGTGTAGGGTGGTATTACCTGTTCAGAACTGAGACCTGTAAAACACAATATTATATATTATATTATTATACACACATGGAAGATTGAATTAATTTCAAATGCAGTTTAAAGAGAAAATGTGTTTTCAAAGTTAGAAACATGCGTCCTCATATCATGTATTATCTTTATAATCTTCGATTTAGAAAAATAAATACACCTTAACATAATCACACTCAGGTTAAATCAAAATGTAATTAGTTACATATCAAGTCAAATAAGAGTAAAAGTGAACAGAACACCATTGTAGATTGCAGGATGTGTAGAATAAGCACCAGTTGCTGATGAAAAGCACAGCTTCAACTGGCTATGATCTTCATGGTAGTTTCATGTTTTATATTCAGGATTCATAATCTGATCCTGAGTTTAATACTCTGGCTCCTCCTGCTGACAATGTTGAATCAAACAACAATGTTTTATATTCACTTGAAGCAGTTTACAACGATTTATGCACAAATCTCCATTTGAGGCTCTATGGTCAAAGAAAAGATAGCAGATGTTTGTAAAAACCCACAAACTGACAGATCAAACAAAATACATCAGATGCATGTAAATCTCTAACTAACTGACAGGTGACAGGTCTGTATTCTGCTGAGTGCTGAGTCAGTGAGTTATGTGTCCCTGTTGACAACACAGCACAGTATACAGAGCTGTCTCTCACTTCAGCAGAGGAGATCTCCCGATCCACACAGGTCTTTTTTTTGTTCAGTTTAACAGTGAGGCGAGGGTAGGGAGGTTTAGCTCTCACTACAGTCCTAGAGGCATGGTGGATGAAGAGGAGGAATTGGGGGAGCTGATCCTGATACTGTTTATACCACAGTACACTGTATGCTGAGGAGTAGTTGCAGGAAAGCTGAACATAACTACCCTCCTCTCCATACACTTCATGTTGGTTTGGCTGGATGATCTGCTGAAAACTGTCACCTACAAATGTGAAGAGGTGATGGATAAATCCCAAAGAAGATGTATTTGAATGAGGAAAGATCTTGGTGTTTACTCTAAAATCCAATAATACAGATAAACTATACATTAGCCTAAACAGGAATACAGTAATTTACTAAGCTGTGCAGACAGTAAAATAACTGTGTAGAGAACCATCATATTGTAGCTGAGGTTATATGTTGGAGTGAAATCCAACACAGTTTTTTATAGGAGAATTTGTGTTCTTGAACCTACAGTAGTAAGCCCCACCCCTGCCCTAAAATATGCATAAGAGTATATCAGGAGCAGTCAGGTTTTTGTACAGTGGTTCTGGGTTTACTGTCACTGTGGGCTTCAGGGCGCAGTAGTACAGAGCAGAATCTGTAACTTCAGCAGAGGAGATCTCCAGATCCACACGGGTTCTCTCCTTGTTCAGTGTAACAGACAGTTGAAGGTCTTGTTGATCACCTTTCACTTCATGTGGCTTATTGGTAGTTGTTACGAGGTAAAAAGGAATTGTAGACCTGATCCAGAGTACTGTCTGTACCACAGCAGACTATCTGCTATTACTGTATAGTTACAGGAGAGCTTAACTCTGCTACCCTCTAAATAATACTCCTCAGGGCTGGTTGGAGTAATATCATCCTCTAAAGCAGGGTTCTTCAATTCCGGTTCTGGAGGGCCGAAACACTTCTGTTTTTTATTTCTACCTGGTAGTTAATTGCACTCACCTGGTGTCCCAGGTCTGAATTAGCCCCTGATTAGAAGGAGAGGATGAAAAACAGAGGTGTTTCGGCCCTCCAGGACCGGAATTGAAGAACCTGCTCTAAAGTATCACCTGTGAAGGAGAAAGAAATTACACATGAAGACTAATAAATACAGTACATGACTAGAACTTCATATTTCATAATTGAAGCGCAACAATATTCAAGAATAAAATAGTGCCATTAGACAATGTGGAAATGACTTTAAATAAAACCTTACTTACCAACAAGTGCTGAAAACAGTAAGATTGAAGTGAGCAACATCATGGTGTATGTGACAGAAAAATGCAGCTACAGGACAGGGTTTAACTCAACTGTCTGATATGCAGTGTACTGTGATCTGTGATATGCAGTGTACTGTGATCTGCAGGATGTGATATGTGATATGTACTGTTTGGCTGCTGTCTGTCTTCCCTGCAACTACCTCCACTGTCAGGAGGAGGAGCCACCTGCTCAGAGAAATAGAGGTTTGTGTAGTGTTGAGGTGAAGCCTTCTTTAGAAGACAGGGAGTTGTAGAGAGTATAGAGATATTGTTATCCACGTCGGCACCAACGATGTTAGGATGAAACAGTCAGAGGTCACCAAGTGCAACATAGCTTCAGCATGTAAATCAGCTAGAAAGATGTGTCGGCATCGAGTAATTGTCTCTGGCCCCCTCCCAGTTAGGGGAAGTGACGAGCTCTACAGCAGAGTCTCAGCACTTAATCGCTGGTTGAAAACTGTTTTCTGCCCCTCCCAAAAGATAACATTTGTGGATAATTGGCCCTCTTTCTGGGACTCACCCACAAACAGGACCAAGCCTGACCTGCTGAGGAGTGACGGACTCCATCCTAGCTGGAGGGGTGCTCTCCTCTTATCTACCAACATAGATAGGGCTCTAACTCCTCTAGCCCCACAGTGAAATAGGGTGCAGGCCAGGCAGCAGGCTGTTAGCCAACCTGCCAGCTTAGTGGAGTCTGCCAATAGCACAGTCAGTGTAGTCAGCTCAGCCATACCCATTGAGACTGTGTCTGTGCCTCGACCTAGGTTGGGCAAAACTAAAACATGGCGGTGTTCACCCTAGCAATCTTATTAGGATAAAGACCTCCTCCATTCCTGCCATTATTGAAAGAGATCGTGATACCTCACATCTCAAAATAGGGTTACTTAATGTTAGATCCCTCACTTCAAAGGCAGTCATAGTCAATGAACTAATCACTGATCATAATCTTGATGTGATTGGCCTGACTGAAACATGGCTTAAGCCTGATGAATTTGCTGTGTTAAATGAGGCCTCACACCCTGGTTACACTAGTGACCATATTCCCCGTGCATCCCGCAAAGGCGGAGGTGTTGCTAACATTTACGATAGCAAATTTCAATTTACAAAAAAAAATATGGCGTTTTCATCTTTTGAGCTTCTAGTCATGAAATCTATGCAGCCTACTCAATCACTTTTTTATAGCTACTGTTTACAGGCCTCCTGGGCCATATACAGCGTTCCTCTCTGAGTTTCCTGAATTCCTATCAGACCTTGTAGTCATAGCAGATCATATTCTAATTTTTGGTGATTTTAATATTCACATGGAGAAGTCCACAGACCCACTCCAAAAGTCTTTCGGAGCCATTATCGACTCAGTGGGTTTTGTCCAACATGTCTCTGGACCTACTCACTGCCACAGTCATACTCTGGACCTAGTTTTGTCCCATGGAATAAATGTTGTAGATCTTAATGTTTTTCCACAAAATCCTGGACTATCGGACCACCATTTTATTACATTTGCAATCGCAACAAATAATCTGCTCAGACCCCAACCAAGGAGCATCAAAAGTCGTGCTATAAATTCTCAAACAACACAAAAATTCATTGATGCCCTTCCAGACTCCTTCTGCCTACCCAAGGACGTCAGAGGACAAAAATCAGTTAACCACTTAACTGAGGAACTCAATTTTAACCTTGCGCAATACCCTAGATGCAGTTGCACCCCTAAAAAACGAAAAAACATTTGTCATAAGAAACTAGCTCCCTGGTATACAGAAAATACCCGAGCTTTGAAGCAAGCTTCCAGGAAATTGGAACGGAAATGGCGCGCCACACCAAACTGGAAGTCTTCCGACTAGCTTGGAAAGACAGTACCGTGCAGTACCGAAGAGCCCTCACTGCTGCTCGATCATCCTACTTTTCCAACTTAATTGAGGAAAATAAGAACAATCCAACATTTCTTTTTGATACTGTTGCAAAGCTAACTAAAAAGCAGCATTCCCCAAGAGAGGATGGCTTTCACTTCAGCAGTGATAAATTCATGAACTTCTTTGAGGAAAAGATCATGACCATTAGAAAGCAAATTACGGACTCCTCTTTGAATCTGCGTATTCCTCCAGGGCTTAGCTGTCCTGGATCTGCACAGCTCTGCGAGGGCCTGGGATCGGGAGAGACACTTAAGTGTTTTAGTACTATATCTCTTGACACAATGATGAAAATAATCATGGCCTCTAAACCTTCAAGCTGCATACTGGATCCTATTCCTACTAAAACTGCTGAAGGAGCTGCTTCCTGTGCTTGGCCCTCCTATGTTGAACATAATAAACAGCTCTCTATCCACCGGATGTGTACCAAACTCACTAAAGTGGCAGTGATAAAGCCTCTCTTGAAAAAGCCAAACCTTGACCCGGAAAATATAAAAAACTATCGGCCTATATCGAATCTTCCATTCCTCTCAAAACATTTTAGAAAAAGCTGTTGCGCAGCAACTCACTGCCTTTCTGAAGACAAACAATGTATACGAAATGCTTCAGTCTGGTTTTAGACCCCATCATAGCACTGAGACTGCACTTGTGAAGGTGGTAAATGACCTTTTTATGGCGTCAGACCGAGGCTCTGCATCTGTCCTCGTGCTACTAGACCTTAGTGCTGCCTTTGACACCATCGATCACCACATTCTTTTGGAGAGACTGGAAACCCAAATTGGTCTACACGGACAAGTTCTGGCCTGGTTTAGATCCTACCTGTCGGAAAGATATCAGTTTGTCTCTGTGAATGGTCTGTCCTCCGACAAATCAACTGTACATTTCGGTGTTCCTCAAGGTTCCGTTTTAGGACCACTATTGTTTTCACTATATATTTTACCTCTTGGGGATGTTATTCGAAAACATAATGTTAACTTTCACTGCTATGCGGATGACACACAGCTGTACATTTCAATGAAACATGGTGAAGCCCCAAAATTGCCCTCGCTAGAAGCCTGTGTTTCAGACATAAGGAAGTGGATGGCTGAAAACTTTTTACTTTTAAACTCGGACAAAACAGAGATGCTTGTTTCTAGGTCCCAAGAAACAAAGAGATCTTCTGTTAAATCTGACAATTCATCTTGATGGTTGTAAAGTCGTCTCAAATAAAACTGTGAAGGACCTCGGCGTTACTCTTGACCCTGATCTCTCTTTTGACGAACATATCAGACTGTTTCAAGGACAGCTTTTTTCCATCTACGTAACATTGCAAAAAATCAGAAATTTTCTGTCCAAAAATGATGCAGAAAAAATTAATCCATGCATTTGTTACTTCTAGGTTAGACTACTGCAATGCTCTATTTTCCGGCTACCCGGATAAAGCACTAAATAAACTTCAGTTAGTGCTAAATACGGCTGCTAGAATCCCTGACTAGAACCAAGAAATTTGATCATATTACTCCAGTGCTAGCTTCCCTACACTGGCTTCCTGTTAAGGCAAGGGCTGATTTCAAGGTTTTACTGTTAACCTATAAAGCGTTACATGGGCTTGCTCCTACCTATCTTTCCGAGTTGGTCCTGCCGTACATACCAATACGTACGCTACGGTCACAAGACGCAGGCCTCCTAATTGTCCCTAGAATTTCTAAGCAAACAGCGGGAGGCAGGGCTTTCTCCTATAGATCTCCATTTTTATGGAACAGTCTGCCTACCCATGTGAGAGACGCAGACTCGGTCCTCAACCTTTAAGTCTTTACTGAAGACTTATCTCTTCAGTAGGTCATATGATTGAGTGTAGTCTGGCCCAGGAGTGTGAAGGTGAACGGAAAGGCTGGAGCAACGAACAGCCCTTGCTGTCTCTGCCGGGCCGGTTCCCCTCTCCACTGGGGTTCTCTGCCTCTAACCCTGTTGCAGGGGCTGAGTCACTGGCTTGCTGGGTGCTCTTTCATGCCGTCCCTGGGAGGGGTGCGTCACTTGAGTGGGTTGAGTTACTGACGTGATCTTCCTGTCTGGGTTGGCGCCCCCCCCCTTGGTTTGTGCTGTGGTGGAGACCTCTGTGGGCTATACTCGGCCTTGTCTCAGGATTGTAAGTTGGTGGTTGGGGATATCCCTCTAGTGGGTGCGGGGGCTGTGCTTTGGCGGAGTGGGTGGGGTTATATCCTTCCTGTTTGGCCCTGTCCGGGGGTTTCTTCGGATGGGGCCACAGTGTCTCCGGACCGCTCCTGTCTCAGCCTCCAGTATTTATGCTGCAGTAGTTTATGTGTCGGGGGGCTGGGGTTAGTTGGTTATACCTGGAGTACTTCTCCTGTCTTATCCAGTGTCCTGTGTGAATTTAAGTATGCTCTCTCTAATTCTCTCGTTCGTCTCTCTTTCTCTCTGAGAACCTGAGCCCTAGGACCATACGTCAGGACTACCCGGGCATGATGACACCTTGCTGTCCCCAGTCCGCCTGGCCCTGCTGCTATTCCAGTTTCAACTGTTCTGCCTGCGGCTACGAAACCCCTACCTGTCCCAGACCTGCTGTTTTCAACTCTTTAATGATCGGCTATGAAAAGCCAACTGAGAGACCTGAGCCCTAGGACATTTACATTTACATTTTAGTCATTTAGCAGACGCTCTTATCCAGAGCGACTTACAGTTAGTGAATACCTTTTTTTTTTTTTTTTTTTTATACTGGCCCCCCGTGGGAATCAAACCCACAACCCTGGCGTTGCAAACGCCATGCTCTATCAACTGAGCTACATCCCTGCCGGCCATACCCTCCCCTACCCTGGACGACGCTGGGCCAATTGTGCGCCGCCAATGAGTCTCCCGGTCGCGGCCGGCTGCGACAGAGCCTGGATTCGAACCAGGATCTCTAGTGGACAGTTAGCACTGCGATGCAGTGCCTTAGACCACTGCGCCACTCAGGAGACAAGGACCATACGTCGGGACTACCGGCCGTGGTGACTCCTTGCTGTCCCCAGTCCGCCTGGCCTTGCTGCTATTCCCATTTTCAACTGTTCTGCCTGCGGTTATGGAACCCCTACCTGTCCCAGACCTGCTGTTTTCAACTCTTAATGATCGGCTATGAAAACCATGCTTGTCACTTATGAACATTTTTGAACATCTTGGCATGGTTCTGTTATAATCTCCACCCGGCACAGCCAGAAGAGGACTGGCCACCCCTCATAGCCTGGTTCCTCTCTAGGTTTCTTCCTAGGTTTTCGCCTTTCTAGGGAGTTTTTCCTAGCCACCGTGCTTCTACACCTGCATTACTAGCTGTTTGGGGTTTTAGGCTGGGTTTCTGTACAGCACTTCGAGATATTAGCTGATGTAAGAAGGGCTATATAAAATAAAATTGATTGATTGATTGATTGATTGAGTTACACTCAAATCAAATCAAATCAAATTTGATTTGCCACATGCGCCGAATACAACAGGTGTAGACATTACAGTGAAATGCTTACTTACAAGCCCATAACCAACAATGCAGTTTAAGAAAAAATAAAAATAGCAAATAATTAAAGAGCAGCAGTAAAATAAAATAACAGTAGGGAGGCTATATACAGGGGGTACTGGTACAGAGTCAATGTGCGGGGGCACCGGTTAGTTGAGGTAATTGAGGTAATATGTACATGTGGGTAGAGTTAAAGTGACTATGCATAAATAATAAAACAGAGTAGCAGCAGCGTAAAAAGAGGGGGGTGGGGTGGGGTGGGGTGGGGTGGGGGGGCAATGCAAATAGTCCGGGTAGCTATGATTAGCTGTTCAGGACTCTTATGGCTTGTGGGTAGAAGCTGTTAAGAAGCCTTTTGGACCTAGACTTGGCACTCCGGTACCACTTGCCGTGCGGTAAGCAGAGAGAACAGTCTATGACTAGGGTGGCTGGAGTCTTTGACCATTTTTAGGGCCTTCCTCTAACACCGCCTGGTATAGAGGTCCTGGATGGCAGGAAGCTTGGACCCAGTGATGTACTGGGCCATACACACTGCCCTCTATAGTGCCTTGCGGTCAGAGGCTGAGCAGTTGCCATACAACGTTGTGATGCAACCAGTCAGGATGCTCTCGATGGTGCAGCTGTAGAACTTTTTGAGGATCTGAGGATCCATGCCAAATCTTTTCAGTCTCCTAAGGGGGAAATTGGCTTGTCGTGCCCTCTTCATGACTGTCTTGGTGTGTTTGGACCATGATAGATTGCTGGTGATGTGGACACCAAGGAACTTGAAGCTCGCAACCTGTTCCCCTACAGCCCCTTCGATGAGAATGTGGGCGTGCTCAGTCCTTTTTTTTTCCTGTAGTCCACAATCATCTCCTTTGTCTTGAACACGTTGAGGGAGAGGTTGTTATCCTGGCACCACAGGGCCAGGTCTCTGACCTCCTCCCTATAGGCTGTCTCATCATTGTCGGTGATCAGGCCTACCAATGTTGTGTCGTCGGCAAACTGATGGTGTTGGAGTCGTGCCTGGCCATGCAGTCATGGGTGAACAGGGAGTACAGGAGGGGACTGAGCACGCACCCTGAGGGGCCCCCGTGTTGAGGATCAGCGTGGCAGATGTGTTGGTTACCTACCCTTACCACCTGGGGGCGGGCCCGTCAGAAAGTCCAGGATCCAGTTGCAGAGGGAGGTGTTTAGTCCCAGGGTCCTTATCTTAGTGATGAGCTTTGAGGGCACACTGTATATCTTGTTGATTTAAATGGTATTGATTAGGGTGAAGAAGGACTGATAATGTGGACATCTTTAAGCGTTCAGGTGTTGTAATCCTGAGTTGGAATA
>JAGTTL010002053.1:0-10846 GCA_036851935.1 Coregonus suidteri | reverse complement strand
GGTGGACGGATGTTTGGGTTACCGGTGGAGCAGACTGCTCTGGCTCCGGAGTGGAGCCGCTGACCGGAGCTGGATCAGGCACCGGTGGAGCGGACTGCTCTGGCTCCGGACTGGAGCAGCTGACCGGAGCTGGATCAGGCACTGGTGGAGCGGACTGCTCTGGCTCCGGACTGGAGCTGCTGACTGGTGCCGGACCAGGCACCGGTGGAACGGGCACGGGCCGTGCCGGACTGGACACATTCACCACTGGTCTAGTGCGAGGAGCAGGAACAGGCCGGGCCGGACTGGCGACACGCACCACTGGCTTGGTGCGAGGAGCGGGAACAGGCCGGGCCGGACTGGCGACGCGCACCACTCCCTCGGTGCGAGGAGCGGGAACAGGCCGGGCCGGGCTGGCGACGCGCACCACTGGCTTGGTGCGAGGAGCAGGAACAGGCCGGGCCGGGCTTGCGACGCTTACCACTGGCTTGGTGCGAGGTACAGGAACAGGCCGGGCCGGACTGGCGACGCACACCACTGGCTTGGTGCGAGGAACAGGCCGTGCCGGGCTGGCGACGCGCACCACTGGCTTGGTGCGAGGAGCGGGAAAAGGCCCGGGCCGGACTGGCGACGCGCACCAAGCCAGTGGTGTGCGTCGCCAGTCCGGCCCGGCCTGTTACCTCGCACCAAGCCAGTACCTCGCACCAAGCCAGTGGTGCGCGTCGCCAGCCCGGCCCGGCCTGTTCCCGCTCCTCGCACCGAGGGAGTGGTGCGCGTCGCCAGTCCGGCCCGGCCTGTTCCCGCTCCTCGCACCAAGCCAGTGGTGCGAGGAGCAGGAACAGGCCGGACCGGGCTGGCGACATGCACCACTGGCTTGGTGCGAGGAGCAGGAACAGGTTGGGCCGGACTGGCAACGCGCACCACTAGGTTGATGCGAGGAGCAGGAACAGGCCGGGCCGGACTGGCGACGCGCACCACTGGCTTGGTGCGTGGAGCAGGCACAGGCCGGGCCGGGCTGGCGACGCGCACCACTGGCTTAGTGCGGGGAACAGGAACGGGCCGGACCGGACTGCCGACACGCACCACTTGCTTGGTGCGAGGAGCGGGACTGGGTTCCTTTATTAATCCCCGCTCCTTCTGCTGCCTAACCAGCTCCTCTCGCTGTGCCTCTACACTTTCCTTCTCCCTTTTAGCCTCCTGTAGCACCTCCCTCTGACCGAATAACTCCTGCTCCCTCTGAACCAATAGCCCCCGTAACATGGTGGCCTCCTCTCCTAACCGGCAGATCCGCCCTATCGCGGCCTCCTGCTGCCTCGTCGTCCACACCGTGTGCCCCCCCAAAAAATTTATTGGGGTTGCCTCTCCACCCTGATCCCTTTCAGGGCGTCCATCTTCCTTGCCAGATCCTCTCTTATCTCCTGCCAAAGTCCATCCTCTCTGCTCCTCCTCGGCACACTGCTTGGTGCAGGTCTGGTGGAATCTTCTGTCACGCTCGTTCATAGACGGGTCAGACCAAGGCGCAGCGTGATATGCATACATGTTTATTTAAACTTAATAAACACTCGACAAAACAATAAACGAAACGAAACGTGAAGTCCAAGGTAGACACAAACAACATACCTTATACGGAACAAGATCCCACAACCCACTAGTGCCAATAGGCTGCCTAAGTATGGTCCCCAATCAGAGACAACGAGCGACAGCTGCCTCTGATTGGGAACCACACCGGCCAACATAGATCTAGACATACTAGACTATAAACATAGATCTACACCACATAGAAAATCACACCCTGACTCAACAAATAAGAGTCCCCAGAGTCAGGGCCTGACAAAGGGGTTCTACCTGGAACCAAAAAGGGTTCTCCTATGGGGACAGAGGAAGAATCCTATTAGGTTGTAGATAGTAAGTAATAAGTAAAAATGTATGCACACATGACTGTAAGTCGCTTTGGATAAAAGCGTCTGCTAAATGGCATATTATTATTATTATTATTAGATAGCACTTTTTTTCTGAGTGTAGGCCTATATTGCAGTGGTGGTTCCATGATTTTCTGTAAAAAAAAAAATGGTTCATTGCTGGTGGGGAGTTAAGATAATCAGAAATACTATGAAACATCCCCACTTTTAGCACACATTTGCAAGCAGCCAAAGTAACCTTCTATGCGTGCTGAGGCATGTGTGATCACTCACCATTGACAGGACCGACAAAAAAATACATGCTCACATGCAAACAAAAGATAACGTGTCAAACTTGCACCGTTATGCAATTATTAAGAGATACAAATAGCTAATCCTGGCTACCAATGTTCTAGCATTAATTTATTGAGGCAAGCAGATCAGAGATGTCAAGGTGGTACCCAACCATATGCCATGAGTATATGTAACATGCATATGTATGGTCATATTTTCGATGTTTTATTTCGTTTGTTATTTTATGGGGCTATACCTATCATTTTCTAGGCCTCCTAGGTATTTGCATTTAAAGTAATGTATATGATTACTGCCGCTAGGGGGAGCGTTAGTGAGATCGTGAGGTCTTGGACGTTTCTTCTTCAATCTTGGAGAATTCCAATTAGTGAAAACTACTAACGTTTCTCCGTCTCATCATTTTACCCTATTAATTCAGGTAATGTAATGTGCAATATGACTCAAAATATTGAGGCAACATGGTTAACTACATAGTCCATGAGTTTGGTGATGTTTGAAGGGAGTTTTAACCGAGTTAAAAACTGGTTGGTATTTTCCCCATTGTAAGTAATGGAGGTTGGCTAGGTTGCTAATGGTTTACATGTAAGAGAAGGGATTAAGATGGCGTCCGAACTTTCTGTACCTTTTTTCAACATTTTAGATCCTATTTGTTTTATTTTCTATGAACAAAGGCTCAGTTTAGTTCAGGTAATATATGTAAACATGTGATGTCACAATAAAATGTGTTAAAGTGTTCGTATTTGTACAGAAACAGCTAATAACAGTTCCCTAGCTTGATGCTAACCACATTTAGCTTGGCTAAGCGCTAGCTAGCTCTAGGCTAGTTGGTTTAAGTCAATGTTAGGTTACATGTTAGTGCTTAATAATGTAATGGTTGTAGCATTGTTTCGCATGGGCCTCCAGTAATTTATAGCTTTTTCGAAATTGATACCGATAGTACAGTGAGTTATATATAATGTGATTGTGTAGATGTATGGTTGATGTATGGTGACTCCAGGTTTGGATGAACGGACCAACCAGACCCTCAAGACGGCCATGGGCAAGTCCCTTGATGGGTACCAGGAATGGTAGGAGGACAACCTAAAGGTAATTCTCTTTGCACACAACAGCAGCTTCCAGAGTACTCACCCTATTACCTGCGGTACGGACGGGAGCCGCAGCTGTTTACTGAGATAAACAATGCAATTGTATATACAATTATTGCATATACTGTAGTATTAAACATTTGTGATTGACTTGGTGTTGTTTGTCTATTGCTATTTTTGTATTTATACAAAACTTCCACTACAAGTCTGACAACTTTGATGGAAAATTACTGAGGATAATAGCGGACGATATTGCCACTCCTATTTGCCATATTTTCAATTTAAGCCTACTAGAATGTGTGTGCCCCCAGGCTTGGAGGGAAGCAAAAGTCATTCCGCTACCTAAAAATAGTAAAGCCCCCTTTACTGGCTCAAGTAGCCGAGCAATTAGCCTGTTACCTACCCTTAGTAAACTATTGTAAAAAATTGTGTTTGACCAGATACAATGCTATTTTACAGTAAACTTTCAGCATGCTTATAGAGAAGGACATTCAACAAGCACAGCACTTACACAAATGACTGATGATTGGCTGAGAGAAATTGATGATAAAAAGATTGTGGGGGCTGTTTTATTAGACTTCAGTGCAGCTTTTGACATTATCGATC
The DNA here is from genome assembly GCA_036851935.1 of Coregonus suidteri. Taxonomy (NCBI): domain Eukaryota; kingdom Metazoa; phylum Chordata; class Actinopteri; order Salmoniformes; family Salmonidae; genus Coregonus; species Coregonus suidteri. Next base: position 6,966 of record JAGTTL010002053.1, on the reverse strand, counting down.
ATACACTGCTCAATAAAATAAAGGGAACACTTAAACAACACAATGTAACTCCAAGTCAATCACACTTCTGTGAAATCAAACTGTCTACTTAGGAAGCAACACTGATTGACAATAAATTCCACATGCTGTTGTGTAAATGGAATAGACAACAGGTGGAAATTATAGGCAATTAGCAAGACACCCCCAATAAAGGACTGGTTTTGCAGGTGGTGAACACAGACCACTTCTCAGTTCCTATGCTTCCTGGCTGATGTTTTGGTCACTTTTGAATGCTGGCGGTGCTTTCACTCTAGTGGTAGCATGAGACGGAGTCTACAACCCACACAAGTGGCTCAGGTAGTGCAGCTCATCCAGGATGGCACATCAATGCGAGCTGTGGCAAGAAGGTTTGCTGTGTCTGTCAGCGTAGTGTCCAGAGCATGGAGGCGCTACCAGGAGACAGGCCAGTACATCAGGAGACGTGGAGGAGGCCGTAGGAGGGCAACAACCCAGCAGCAGGACTGCTACCTCCGCCTTTGTGCAAGGAGGAGCAGGAGGAGAGCACTGCCAGAGCCCTGCAAAATGACCTCCAGCAGGCCACAAATGTGCATGTGTCTGCTCAAACGATCAGAAACAGACTCCATGAGGGTGGTATGAGGGCCCGACGTCCACATGTGGGGGTTGTGCTTACAGCCCAACACCGTGCAGGACGTTTGGCATTTGCCAGAGAACACCAAGATTGGCAAATTCGCCACTGGCGCCCTGTGCTCTTCACAGATGAAAGCAGGTTCACACTGAGCACGTGACAGACGTGACAGAGTCTGGAGACACCGTGGAGAACGTTCTGCTGCCTGCAACATCCTCCAGCATGACCGGTTTGGCGGTGGGTCAGTCATGGTGTGGGGTGGCATTTCTTTGGGGGGCCGCACAGCCCTCCATGTGCTCGCCAGAGGTAGCCTGACTGCCATTAGGTACCGAGATGAGATCCTCAGACACCTTGTGAGACCATATGCTGGTGCGGTTGGCCCTGGGTTCCTCCTAATGCAAGACAATGCTAGACCTCATGTGGCTGGAGTGTGTCAGCAGTTCCTGCAAGAGGAAGGCATTGATGCTATGGACTGGCCCGCCCGTTCCCCAGACCTGAATCCAATTGAGCACATCTGGGACATCATGTCTCGCTCCATCCACCAACGCCACGTTGCACCACAGACTGTCCAGGAGTTGGCGGATGCTTTAGTCCAGGTCTGGGAGGAGATCCCTCAGGAGACCATCCGCCACCTCATCAGGAGCATGCCCAGGCGATGTAGGGAGGTCATACAGGCACCTGGAGGCCACACACACTACTGAGCCTCATTTTGACTTGTTTTAAGGACATTACATCAAAGTTGGATCAGCCTGTAGTGTGGTTTTCCACTTTAATTTTGAGGGTGACTCCAAATCCAGACCTCCATGGGTTGATACATTTGATTTCCATTGATAATTTTTGTGTAATTTTGTTGTCAGCACATTCAACTATGTAAAGAAAAAAGTATTTAATAAGATTATTTCATTAATTCAGATCTAGGATGTGTTATTTTAGTGTTCCCTTTATTTTTTTGAGCAGTGTAGTATGCTGTTGGAAAAACATATGTGTTATGGCTTTACTCCACCTGCTATATTGTGGATATAGAGTTACCTGTCTAACAGAACACAGAGGGTGTTCTTTAATGGAAGCCTCTCCAACATAATCCAGGTAGAATCAGGAATTCCCCAGGGCAGCCCAATACCTTTTTCAATCTTTACTAATGACATGCCACTGGCTTTGAGTAAAGCCAGAGTGTCTATGTATGCGGATGACTCAACACTATACATGTCAGCTACTACAGCGACTGAAATGACTACAACACATAACAAAGAGTTGCAGTTAGTTTCAGAGTGGGTGGCAAGGAATAAGTTAGTCCTAAATATTTCTAAAACTAAAAGCATTGTATTTGGGACAAATCATTCACTGAACCCTAAACCTCAACTAAATCTTGAAATAAATAATGTGGAAATTGAGGAAGTTGAGGTGACTAAACTGGTCAAAACATATTGATACAACAGTAGCTAAGATGGGGAGAAGTATGTCCATAATAAAGCACTGCTCTACCTTCTTAACAGCACTATAAACAAGGCAGGTCCTACAGGCCCTAGTTTTGTCATACCTGGACTACTGTTCAGTCGTGTGGTCAGGAGCCACAAAAAAGGACTTAGGAAAATTGCAATTGGCTCAGAACAGGGCAGCACGGCTGGCCCTTGGATGTACACAGAGAGCTAATATTAATAATATGCATGTCATTCTCTCCTGGCTCAAAGTGGAGGAGAGATTGACTTTATCACTACTTGTGTTTATGAGAGGTGTTGACATGTTGGGTTCACCAAGCTGTCTATTTGAGCTATTGGCGCACAGCTCGGTCACCCATGCATACCCCACAACACATGCCACCAGAGGTCTCTTCACATTCCCCAAGCCCAGAACAGACTATGGGAGGCACACAGTACTACATAGAGCCATGACTACATGGTACTCTATTCCACATCAAGTAACTGATGCAAGTAGTAAAATTAGATTTAAAAAACACCTTATGGAACAGCAGGGACTGTGAAGCAACACAAACATAGACGCAGACACATGCATACACACACACGATAACATACGCACTATACACACACGTACACATTGATTTTTTTGACAGGCAGAACCTCCCACCCACACAGCACCCACCTCCTCTCTATTCTACACACCAGAATTCAGTATTTCAGTCTATGATTGCCATGTGAGTGTACAAAAATCTGTTAAAATAAATTGACACAATTGTACCAAAAAAATATCAAAGTGAATATATTTAAATCTTAAATATTGGCAGATTGGTTTTCACAGCTGTTTCCCCAGGAGTTAAATATTGTAAATTGTAACGTATCCCTTGATGGTATTTGTTAGTTCAACATTATTCATTGTTGTATCCTAGGACCTACAATATATATATATATTCAACCACAAGGATGTACTAATTAGCTATAATAAAATAATAATAGAGTACTACTGAAATAATATTATTTCAGTGTAGATAAGGGAAAGCCAGTTTAAAATGAGTGGAAATTAGCTGACTTTGTGATCTGTAGGTAAGTAACATTAATGTGTGTGTGGGGTTTTACATTAATGTGTGTGTGGGGTTTTACATTAATGTGTGTGATTTAGTTTTACCGATGCCTGTTTATTTATAAAAAGCAGAAGATAGTAAATATTATTAATCGCAATGGTTTGCCTATGCAAATTAATAAGACAAAAATGTACGCTTATTAATAGGACTACATTTAGCCTAATTGGGAACAAATACAATGTGGGGAAAAATCAAAGGATCCTAGTCAGGCTATTGTTTGTCAAATCGAGATAAAATATAGGTCTTCATGTGCATCAAATCTGTAGGAGATTGTGGGCTAAATCAATGACATACAGCTGAAATGTTAATGCTTCCCCATGGTCTGTGATCAAAACAGGGTGTTTTCAGTTCCGTTTAGGCTAAGGTTATGCATAAGAACTCAACTGAAATGAATAGCCTGATTCAATGCGATTCTCCTAAATAAAAAAGTGTTTATCTGTTAAGCTGTTTGGTCTATGCATAGACCCATACAGATTATATATGTTTGGTATTTTGCTGTAGGCACTAATATTCTAAATTGCGGAGCATTTAATAAAACAACCACATTTTCCTGTGATGATGTGGCTGAGCAAGACCTCCGATAGGCTAGTAGACTATGTGGAAATAATCGTTGAGTTAATCATTGTTATAGCCCAGATCGCTTTATATAATCTGGACCGTTGTTTTTTCTAAGGCTAAGTGAACAAGGGGTAGCATATGCTTTTTGGCCATCTCTATAACAAGGGTTAGGCCTGTATCCTCACATACCCCCTCAATTCAAGCCCTGCTTTTAACCATAAGACATCTCCACAGAAATATATAGCCTAAGGATTGCATGGTGACAGTGATTGTGTCTGTTAAACCGGTAAACTTGTTGTAAACTGGGAACTCTGAGGAAAAAACATGGTCAAATCATGTCATCAGTGATTTTCAGGTCAGAGAAAGATGCCCGAGATTCAGAATTGGAATTCCAAGTTGGATGACCGTTCAAAACTATTTTTCCCCAGTCTGAGCTTGTTTTTTCCCCCCCGAGTTCCCAGTTGTCTTGAACACACTGAAATCGGAAGTCAGAGATTGCTTGTTGTTTTGAATGTACCACTAAAGACCTAGGCTACCTCTTATTTCTGAATAGGGCTCCCTCCGACAAAGAAGCCCTTGTGTCTGTATTGATTTGAGAAATAGACATAGCTACACAGTAATGTGTGTGACGTGAACGCGTCAGCAGTTTGACGCCTTCGAAAAAAACGTGTTTCCATTGACAGTCCATGTTAACTCATGGCGGTATTTTATGGCGTTAGGAAGACTGTTACGTTCTCCCCTCGGGTGTAGTTCGTCTGAGGAGGAGACATAAATGCCCGTGCCTACGCACACAAAGTAAACTAGATGGATGGGGAAGAAATGTGGGGTGTAACTAACTAAAATAACCAGAACTCAGTGTTAGCCCTCTGGGGATGTTTAGTAAGGTACTGAACAAAATATACAACACCCATAAAGAAACAGTAGTAAAACAAAGACCAATCAAACAAACCAGGGATGGTAAGGGAAGGGAATGTTTGGGAACGGGGTCCAAGTAATGAAAATAAACAAAAGGTCCCTCCTCTTCTACACACCTAATCCTTCCTAACACACACTAAGCCTTAACCAGCTCTCCTACCTGTTACCACAAATACAGGGGTGACATCCGCCCGGCTAACCTAGTGTATAAAAAAGTGGATTATCTACGTGTGAATGTACACCCATGGGCAGAACTACCTTTCCCTTCTCCAGGACCTAGGTATGGTGAAATACAGCAGGAGGACAGGCTGGAACACAAACAAAGATAAATCAAAACAACCATTAACCAAATCCTCAGCCAAACAACCAAACAAAAATCTATCTCTCTCTCTCTCTCTCTCTACAAACAGCTTATATACTCTAGTCAATCAGTCACTCAACCACAGCTGCCAGGACTACGGACCTTCAGCCGCAACTCAGCACACCTGAAATAACCAGAACACACCAACAGAACAACCACTCTAAACCACACACACACTACAAAGGAAGATTGGGAGAAAGAAAAACATGTCACACGTAACAAAGACGTTAGGTATCAGTAGTTTCAAGAGGCTTCATTCTGGCATGAATCACCCCCCATAGATGAAAGTAGAGGAGGATGGGTCAAGGGTGACATGCTGACTAGACCGGGCACATGCGTGTGTGTGCCATTGCGCACATGTTGATTTTGTCCATCCACACCAGACGCGATCACGACACGCAGGTTGAAATATCAAAACAAACTGAACTAACTATATTAATTTGGGGACAGGTCAAAACACAGTAAACATTCATGAACATTTAGCTAGCAAGCTAATTTGTCCTGGGATATAAACATTGGGTTGTTATTTTATCTGAAATGCACAAGATCCTTTTTTCTGGATCTTTGTAGAATTTAGACCCATTTTGAGTCACACAAAAATTGTTTGTTCTCTACTCCGACAATTAATCCACAGATAAAAGGGGAAACCTAGTTAGTTTCTAGTAATCTCTTCTCTGTCAATCTTCTTCTTCTGTGGACTTTATATGGAGGTTGGCAACCAACTTTAAGGTGGTGCATTACCACCTCCAACTGGACTGGAGTGTGGACCTCAGTTCAGCTTTCAATCACCCACAAAACTAAAACCCAATGAGGAGATGGGAGAGGCGGGACTTGCAGCGCGTCAAACGTCTAATATAAAACCAAGTTCTATTTTAGCACCTGGCTACGCATTATTTTGTAACGCTCACACAACGCGGGCGGTGTGGTCAGCATGTGAGTGATTCTGAGAGGATCCCTGTGAATAGTAGATCTGTGCCAGCACAGAGCGATAGGCCAATGAGTGATATATGCTTCAGTAAGGTTGGCTTCTTAGCCTTCATAGCAATGGTTAGGTTATCAACTGCACCGCAGAAATGGAAAATAGATGTTGTGGCAGCTTCAGAAAAGATACAGCGTGTGTTGAGTGGTAGTGTCCCTTCCTCTCAGGCTGTTGGCCTGGGGTAGGATCAGATAGGGTTAAAGTAGTGGAATAAGGTGATGGGTTTTAATGAGTATAGGGTTAGTTGGTAGGGTAATTAAAATATATGTATATTTTGATTGTATTTATTTTTTCCAGTTCCCCTTTACCATTTTGTATCACAAAGTGTAATGGATCTATACTATAGTTCAGTTGGGGTCGGTAATGCAACATATTGGATGCCAACCGCCGTTAAAAATCCCTGTAGTTGGCCCCGTGGAAATCTAATTAGAATAATACAAAAATCACCATATAAATCGGTCAGTTTAAACTAGAGATGTGGTCAGGGTTGCCATGTCCGCAGTTTTCCAGAAATTGGGCTACTTTGAAAACTATGTCACGGTTGAAAATGTATTGGTTGCGGTTTTTTGGGCTACTTCTAAATTGTACTGCGGCTGCCATGGCATTTCTCTCTCTTTATTTTTTTTATTTTTTATCGATTTCACTGTGACCTGCTGCTGCTGACTATCAAGCAGTGAGCAGGCTGTTTCTGAGTGAGTGAGTGGTGGGGAGGGCCGGAGGGGTGTGTGTTTAGAGCACTGGTTGAGAGAGCGCTGCAGCAGGCAGCTGAGTCACAGAGACAGAGCAGCATGCACGCATGTTGTGCAACTTTTTACCAGTTGTAGGTAGTCTATCTAGATTATCATTATGGGGACACCTATTTCCAACCCTTTTTCCATAAAACATTAACACGCTAGAACTGATATAACGGCAACAAAGCACTGGAAAACCACTTTAGGCACACTAGAGTGCTTTAGATAAATTAGCTCAGAGGTGGTTTGAAGTAAACTGCATTC
>JAGTTL010002052.1:0-10848 GCA_036851935.1 Coregonus suidteri | reverse complement strand
GACTCCCTGCAGACCTGGCATCTTTTCACTCCCTCCTCTCTACATTTTCTTCATCTGTTTCTGCTGCTAAGGCCACTTTCTACCACTCTAAATTCCCAAGCATCCGCCTCTAACCCTAGGAAGCTCTTTTGCCACATTCTCCTCCGCTTCTGAATCCCCCCCATCCTTCCCTCTCTGTTGATGAACTTTCGTCAACCATTTTTGAAGAAGGTTGACGACCTACCGATCCTCGTTTGTTAAGTCAAAAAAAAAATGACACTGGCTGGTCCTTGCTCACCACTGCCCCTACCCTATGCTTTGATGACTTCTCTCCATTCTCTCTCCAGATAAAATCTTGCGACTTGTGACGGCAGGAGCCGCCCAACAACCTTCCCGCTTGACCCTATCCCCTCCTCTCTTCTCCAGACCATCTCCGTGACCTTCTCCCTTACCTCACCTCGCTGATTCAACTCATCCTTGACCGCTGGCTATGTCCCTTCCGTCTTCAAGAGAGCGAGAGTTGCACCCCTTCTCAAAAAAACCAACACTCGATCCTCTGATGTCAACAAGCTACAGACCAGTATCCCTTCTTTCTTTCTCTCCAAAAACTATTGAGCGTGCCGTCTTTAGCCAACTCTCTTTGCTATCTCTCTCAGACTGACCTTCCTTGATCCAAACCAGTCAGGTTTCAAGACTGGTCATTCAACTGAGACTGCTCTTATCGTGTCACAGAGGCTCTCCCCACTGCTAAAGCTAACTCTCTATCCTCTGCTCTTGTCCTTCTAGACCTGTCTGCTGCCTTTGATACTGTGAACCATCAGATCCCTCCTCTCCACCCCTCTCCGAACTGGGCATTCTCCGGCGCGGCTCACTCTGGATTGCGTCCTACCTGACTCCGTCGCTCCTACCAAAGTGACGTGGCGAGAAGCTGTCTTCCGCACCACGTGCTCTCACCACTGGTGTCCCCCAAGGGCTCAGTTCTAGGCCCTCTCCTATTCTCTCCGCTATACACCAAGTCACTTGGCTCTGTCATATCCTCACATGGCCTCTCCTATCATTGCTACGCTGACGACACACATCTAATCTTCTCCTTTCCCCTTCTGATAACCAGGTGGCGAATCGCATCTCTGCATGTCTGGCATACGATATCAGTTATGGATGACGGATCACCACCTCAAGCTGAACCTCGGGCAAGACGGAGCTGCTCTTCCTCCCGGGGAAGGACTGCCCGTTCCACGATCTCGCCATCACGGTTTGAACAACTCCGTTTGTGTCCTCCTCCCAGAGTGCGAAGAGCCTTTGGCGTGACCCTGGACAACACCCTGTCGTTCTCCGCTAACATCAAGGCGGTGACCCGATCCTGTAGGTTCATTGCTCTACAACATTCGGAGAGTACGACCCTGCCTTACACACGGAAGCGCACAGGGTCCTAATCCAGGCACTTGTCATCTCCCGTCTGGATTACTGCAACTCGCTGTTTTGGCTGGGCTCCCTGCCTGTGCCATTAAACCCCTACAACTCATCCAGAATGCCGCAGCCCGTCTGGTGTTTCAACCTTCCCAAAGTTTCTCTCACTTCACGGACCCCCGCCTCTCCATCCGCACACTCCACTGGCTTCCAGTTGAAGCTCGCATCTGCTACAAGTCCCATGGTGCTTGGCCTACGGAGCTGTGAGGGGAACGGCACCTCCGTACCTTCAGGCTCTGATGCAGTCCCTACAAACCCCAAACGAGGGCACTTGTGTTCATCCACCTCTGGCCTGCTGGCTCCCTCTACCTCTGCGGAATCAGTAGTTCCCCCCGCTCAGCCCAGTCAAAACTGTTTGCAGCTCTGGCACCCCAATGGTGAACCAAGCTCCCTCACTAAGCCAGGACAGCGGAGTCACTCACCACCTCCGGAGACATTTGAAACCCCACCTCTTTAAGGAATATACCTGGGATAGGATAAAGTAATCCTTCTACTCCACCCCCCAAAAAAAAAAAAAAAAAAAATGTAAAGTGGATTATCCCACTGGCTATAAGGTGAATGCACCTATTTGTAAGTCGCTCTGGATAAGAGCGTCTGCTAAATGACGAAATTAAAGAAGACACATAGTTCCGGGCCATTTTACATAGGCCTTAAGGAAAAATACATAGATTAATATTTTTTTTTAAAAACTCAATCATGATTTGGCTTGTTTAGTTAACAATGTTAGATGTGGACAGTTTCAAGGGGATATTTCATTAAGAAATGGACGCACCACTGTATTAAAGACAAGTTGTTATTAATGATTACCATACAGTACATTGGACATACAAGTAAGTACACCAACATGACCTTTCCATTCATAACATGTGTAGTGTAAATTGCCACAGTAGATTATCTGTGTTACATTTTAGTCATTTAGCAGACACTCTTATACAGAGTGACTTACAGTTAGTTAGTGAGTGCGTAATATATATATATTTTTATTTTATACTGGCCCCCCGTGGGAAACGAACCCACAACCCTGGCGTTGCTAGCACCATGCTCTACCAACTGAGCTACATGGGACCTTCCTTAACAAGGAAATACCTCATTTCAGTTGCACAAAATGATTGTCAAATAGTTAAATGTGTGCTTAGTCTGCTGAAATAGTAGGTTTAATTTATACAGAAGATAATACCTACCAGAGGACAAAATAGTTTAAAACAAATGTTGTCAGCAACCACGACTAAACGTTAACACCACATCAGCTTTAGGGAGCGGGAATACGGTGACCAATAGTGGTTGCAGTTCAGATTCACTGTGCGAGGGTGATCTTTAAGCACATTGGGATGTTTAACAAGGAGATCACCTCGTGTGACATGTTTGGTTGCCAATTAGCCCTGTCTTTCTAGTCCTCTGTCCATCAAAGACCCAGCTTCTTCTCCATCTCCTCCCTCAGTTTGATCTCCTGGATCTAGGAAAGGGAAAACAGAGAGGTGATCATGATACAGAACATTGGTCAACTGATGATCTGAATTAAGACAGCAGAAAACAACGCTGTCATAAAAGCCATCCTAACCTTTCCAAGAGGCAGTCAGTGGATAGCTGTCCACAAACAGAACCACATAGTGTGGGATCTTGAAGTGAGAAATCTGGAACAGTAGAAGGCAGATGCATGTAGCTATGAACTCAATATAACATAGTATATAACAGTTGCCATAGGAGAAGTTCTAACCTGACAATGATCGAATTCACAGGTCATGTCACTTCCTGTCTCTGTGTCACCTGTCCCTTTGCAGAAGTCTCTGATCTCCTCTCTGCTACAGTCCTGCCCCTCTTCAGTCTGATACAGGCACACGACCTGTCCTTTCCCCCATCCTCTCATCTCTCACACCTATCACCTGGGGATAAAGAGAGGTGGACGGGACAGGAAGAGAAAATAAACACTTGGATATATAACTAATAATAATAATAAATAATAATAATAATAATAATATGCCATTTAGGTCAGACGCTTTTATCCAAAGCGACTTACAGTCTACGTGCATACAGTTTTTTTTTTTGTGTAATGGATTTGGATATACTACAATCAGAAAACTGTTCCAATCATACCTACTGTTGGCTAACTATCATATGGTGATAGGAGTATTGAGAAATGAAGACAGGAAATGAAAGGTTCTAGAACTAAGGGTTTGGTACTAACATTTCTAGATAGATTTTGTGTAAACTTGGTTGTATGGTGTTTACTGTGGTGTTGTCCTATTCTCTGCTGCCCTCTAGTGTTGCTGAGTCTTGGGCCTCCTGTACTTTGAGATGGGTGTGAATCTCACCTGGGCCCTCCTGGTACTTTGGGATGGGTGTGAATGGAACTGCTCTAATCTCAGCAGGGTAGATGTTCTCCCTCCTCCACGTATGATCATGTCCTTTTATACGTCCCCACTATAAAAAACGGCAGTACCCAAACCCTGTCCAGACTGGCTATATCACTGTGGAGAGACATTCACAGTTGACGTTCGGTCTCACTTTTTATCTGTTGCTGTCTAGGTCTCTCTCTGTGTCTCTCTCTGTGTCTCTCTCTCTCTGTGTCTCGCTCTCTGTGTCTCTTCTCTCTGTCTCTCTCTCTCTCTCTCTCTCTCTCTCTCTCTCTCTCTCAATTCATATAAAAGTGAAATAAACAATAAATATTAACAGTAAACATTACACTCAGAAGTTGCAAAATAATAAAGACATTTCAATGTCCATATTATGTATATTAAAAGTGTTGTAACAATGTGCAAATAGTTAAAGTACAAAAGGGAAAATAAATAAACATAAATGTGGGTTGTATTTACACTGTGTTTTTGTTCTTCACTGGTTGCCCTTTTCTTGTGGCAACAGGTCACAAATATTGCTGCCTGTGATGGCACACTGTGGTATTTCACCCAGTAGATAAGGGATTTTATCAAAATTGGGTTTGGTTTCTTGTGGATCTGTGTAATCTGAAGGATATGTGTCTCTCTAACATGGTCATACATTTGGCAGGAGGTTTAGGAAGTGCAGCTCAAAAGTTTCCACCCATTTTGTGGTCAGTGTGCATATAGCCTGTATTCTCTTTGAGAGCCAGGTCTGCCTATGGCAGCCTTTCTCCATAGCAAGGCTATGCTGACTGAGTCTGTACATAGTCAAAAAGCTTTCCTTAAATTTGGGTCAGTCACAGTGGTCAGTATTTCTGCCTCTGTGTACTCCCTGTTTAGGGCCAAATAGCATTCAAGTTGCTCGTTTTTTTTGTTTAATTATTTCCAATTGTGTCAAGTCATTCTCTTTTTTGTTTTCTCATGATTTGGTTGGGTCTAATTGTGTTGTTATCCGGGGCTCTGTTGGGGTCCTGTTTGTGTTTGTGGACAGAGCCCCAGGACCAGCTTGCTTAGGGACTCTTCTCTCTGTAGGTGAGTGGCTTTGTTATGGCAAGGTTTTGGAAAATCGATTTCCTTTTTAGTGTTATAGAATTTAACTGCTCTTTTCTTTTTTTTTGGATTTGGGTAATTAGCGGGTATCTGCCTAATTCTGCTCTGCATGCATTTTTTGGGATTTTTCTTTGTACACAGAGGATATTTTTTTGCAGAATTCTGCATGCAGAGTCCTCAATTTGGTGTTTGTTCCCATTTTGTGAATTCTTTGGTTGGTGGAGCGGACCCCAGACCTCACAAACCATAAAGGGCAATGGTTTCTATAACTGATTCAAGTATTTTTTGCCAGATCCTAAATTGGTATTTTGAATTTGATGTTCCTTTTGAATGGCATAGAAGGCCCTTCTTGCCTTGTCTCTCTAGATCGTTCACATAGCTTTTGTGGAAGTTACCTGTGGCGCACCTTTTGATGGCATTTGATGCCTTTTCTCTCAGATCGTTCACGAGCTTTGTGGAAGTTACCTGTGGCGCTTTATGTTTAGGGCCAGGTAAGGATAGTTTTTTTGTGTTCTCTAGGCCAACGGTGTTCTAGATGGAATTTGTATTTGTGTCTGGTCCTGGCAACTGACCCACCTTTTTTGGAACACTATTATTTTTGTCTTACTGAGATTTGTACTGTCAGGGCCCAGGTCTGACAGAATCTGTGCAGAAGATTCTACAGTTGAAGTCGGAAGTTTACATACATCTTAAGCCAAACACATTTAAACTCAGTTTTTCACAATTCCTGACTTTTAATCCTAGTCAAAATTCCTGTCTTAGGTCAGTTAGGATATCACCACTTTATTTTAAGAATGTGAAATGTCAGAAATAATAGTAGAGAGAATTATTTATTTCAGCTTTATTTATTTCACTACATTCCCCGTGGACGTCAGAAGTTTACATACACTCAATTAGTATTTGGTAGCATTGCCTTAAATTGTTTTAACTGGGGTCAAACGTTTTGGTAGCCTTCCAACAAGCTTCCCACAATAAGTTGGGTGAATTTTGGCACATTCCCTCATGACAGAGCTGGTGTATACTGAGTCAGGTTTGTAGGCCTCCTTGCTCGCACACGCTTTTTCAGTTCTGCCCACACATTTTCTATAGGATTGAGGTCAGGGCGTTTGTGATGGCCGCTCCAATACCTTGACTGTGTTGTCCTTAAGCCATTTTGCCACAACTTTGGAAGTATGCTTGGGTTATTGTCCATTGGAAGACCCATTTTGCTGACCAAGCTTTAAGAACTTCCTGACTGATGTCTTGAGATGTGCTTTCATATAATCCACATAATTTTCCCTTCCGCATGATGGCCATCTATTTTGTGAAGCGCACCAGTCCCCTCTGCAGCAAAGCACCCCCTCAGCATGATGCTGCCACCCCGCGTGCTTCACGGTTGGGATGGTGTTTCTTCGCTTGCAAGCTTTCCCTTTTTCCTCCAAACGTAACAATGATCATTGATGGCCAAACAGTTCTATTTGGTTTCATCAGACCAGAGGACATTTCTTCCAAAAAGTCAAATCTTTGCCCCATGTGCAGTTGCAAACCGTAGTCCTGGCTTTTTTTATGGCGTTTTGGAGCAGTGGCTTCTTCCTTGCTGAGCGGGGCCTTTCAGGTTATGTCGATATGGGACTCGTTTTACTGTGGATATAGCCTCCGCATCTTCACAAGGTCCTTTGCTGTTGTTCTGGGATTGATTTTCACTTTTCGCACCAAAGTACGTTCACCTCTAGGAGACAGAACGCGTCCTCCTTCCTGAGTGGTATGACGGCCCTGCGTGTTCCCATGGGTGTTTATACTTGCGTACTATTGTTTGTACAGATGAACGTTGGTACCTTCAGGAATTTGGAAATGCTCCCAAGGATGAACCAGAATTGTTTTACAATTTCTTTTCTGAGATATTGGCTGATTTCTTTTGATTTTCCCATGATGTCAAGCAAAGAGGCACTGAGTTGAAGGTAGGGCCTTGAAATACATACACCAACCTCTTGGTTGGTGACAGAAGCACTAGATCATCAGCAAGTAGGGTGAGGCTGGGTGCTGCAGACTGTTTCTAGTGCCCTCGCCAATTCGTTTAATTCATATATATGTTGAAGATAGTGGGTCTTAAACACTGCATCCCTGTCTCACCCACACCGGCCCTGTGGAAAGAAATGTGTGTTTTTTTGGCTAATTTTAAACCGCACACATTGTTGTATTGTGTGCATGGATTTTATGGCGTCTGTTTTTCCCCTAACACCACTTTCCATCAATTTGTATAGCATGGCCGCTCATGCAAAATTGAGTCAAAAGGCTTTTTGAAATCAACCAAAGCATGAGTAAGACTTTTCCTTTGTTTTGTTTGTTTGTTTGGTCAATTAGGGTGTTGCAGGGAGAATATGTGGTTTGTTGAACGTAAATATTGGTAAAAACCAATTTGACATTTGCTAAGTACATTGTTTTCACTGATGAAATTGAATGCTATCGTCTGTTTAATGTTAAGATGCAGAGGTTTTTTCCTCAGGTTGCTGTTGATTGGCATTACCCCACGGTATGTTATTGGGGTCAAATTTTGTCTCCACTTTTGTGGATTGGGGTGGATTCAGTCCTTGGTTCCAAATATTGTTGAAGATGCCAGAGCTAGGGATGATGTGTAATAGTTTTAAGGTATAGCCCGATTGGAATTTGTGGTCTGTATATTGATAATTTAATGTGATAATTAAATATCAATTTTAAATAATTTAACCGCATCAACACCACAGGCCCTTTTTGGGGTTGGAGGGTTTGTATTTTGTCCTGTAGTTCATTCAATTTAAATGGAGACTCCAGTGGGTTTCTGGTAGTCTTTAATAAGTGATTCTAGATTTGGCATTTTGATTCATGTATAATTTTTTTTGCTGTTATTGTTCTTTTGTTATATGAGCAAAAAGATTGGAGAAGTGGTTTACCCAAACATCTCAGTTTGAATGGATAGTCTCTTGTGTGTTTTTGTGTTTGTTTAGTGTTTTCCAATTTTCCCAGAAGTGTATAGAGTCCTATGGATTCTTCCTTTACATTGAGCTGAATTTCATGCTGTTCCTTTCTTTTTCCATAGTGTATTTCTGTATTAATTTTAGTAATTCACCATAGGTGAAGGCGTAGGCTCATTTTCCTCTCTGGTCTCTATTTGTTGGTTTGGATCGGTTTCTCAATTTCTTCTTAGGTTTTTGCATGGTTCATCAAACCATTTTGTCATTGTTAGTTACTTTTTCTTTGTTTTCTGTTAGAGATTTTTTAGATTTGAGAGGGAAAACTGAGGAGGTCAAATATACTGTTTAGGTTTTCTACTGCAAGTTTACACCTTCACTAGTACAGTGGGAAACGTTTTGTCGCAGGAAGTTTGTCTAAAGTGATTGGAATTTGTTGTTGCCTAAATTGTTGTTTTTGGTAGTTTTCAGACACTACTTTCCTTCCATCTATAGCATTTCTTAATATTATTCAGTTCCATTTGGGCAGGGGGGGGGGGGAATGCCTCATGATTGAGTATTGCTCTGTTCAAAGTAGACTGTGATTTTGCTGTGGTCCTGACAGGGTTGTCAGTGGGCTGACTGTGGACGTCTCTGAGAGACTCTGGGTTTGAGGTCAGTGATAAAGTAGTCTAATACGGTACTAACTGCCAAAGAGCTGAAGCTATACAGTGGGGAGTATGTTGATACACTGAAAACTGCCCGATTTTGACAAGTTTTTCCTACTTACAAAGCATGTAGAGGTCTGTTAATTTTTATCAAAGGTACACTTCAACTTTGAAGTGCCAAACATCCATTCCATAAATCCACATTTTGTATGAATTTTTAAGTAATTCATGTTGCATTTTTATATGCCTGACATAAGTATTTGATAGATCAGAAAAGCAGAACCTTCCTATTTAGTACAGAACCCTTTGTTTGCAACTTACAGAGTCATGCCTTTCCCTGTATGGTCTTGACCAGGTTTGCAGCTCACTGCAGCAGGGATTTTGGCCTACTTCCTCCAGACAGACCTTCTCTTCTCCATATTCTTCATGTTTCGGGGCTGTCTCTGGGTAATACAGACTTTCAACTCCTCCAAAAGATTTTTCTATTGGGTTCAGGTCTGGAGACTGGCTTAGGCCCACTCACAGGACCTTGGAGATGCTTCCTGACGGAGCCACCGTTTGTTTCCCCTGGCTGTGTGTTTCGGGTCATTGTCATACTGGAAGACCCAGCCACGACCCATCTTCAATGCTCTTACTGAGGGAAGGATGTTTGTTGCCTAGGAATCTCGCGATCTAGTTGGCCCCATCCATTCCTACGCCCTCAATACTTTGCAGGTCGCACCTGTTCCCCCCTTTGCAGAAAAGCATCCCCTAAAGAATTGCTATGTTCCACCTCCATGCTTCATCGGTTGAGATGGTGTTCTTGGGGCTGTACTCATCCTTCTCCTTCCTCCAAACAAGGCGAGTGGAGTTTAGACCAACAAGCTCTATTTTTGTATCATCTCCACCAATTACCTTTCTCCCATTCCTCCTCTGGATCATCGAGATGGTTCACTTGCAAACTCAGACAGGCCTAGACCATGCGCTGGCTTGAGATCAGGGGGCTCTTGCGTGTGCTGGCAGGATTTTCATCTCATGACGGCGGCAGTGTGTGTTACTAATGTTTTCTCCTTGAGACTGTGCTCCCCAACTCTCTTCATGTCATTGACCATGTCCTGCCGTGTAGTTCTCTGGGCTGATTCCCTTACCTTCCTCCTGATCATTGATGCCCCGCCGAGTTGAGATCGTGCATGGAGCCCCAGACCGAGGGTGATTGAACCGTCATCTTGAACTTCTTCCATTTTCTAATAATTTTTGCGCCAACATTTGTTGCCATTCATCACCAGAATGCTGCTTGCCTATTGTCCTTTAGCCCAGCCCAGCCTTGTGGCATGGTCTACAATTTTACTTTCCCTGGATGTCCTTAACACAGCTCTCTGGTCTTGGCCATTGTGGAGAGGTTGGAGTCTGTTTTGATTGAGTGTGGGAACAGGTTTCTTTTTTTTCAAGGTATACGAGTTCAAACAGGTTCAGTTAATACAATGTCATGATTGGAGAACAGGATGGCTTCCTTAGAAAAACTAACAGGTCTGTGAGAGCCGGAGTTCTATTACTGGTTGGTAGGTGATCAAATTACTTATGTCATAGCAATAAAAATTCCAAATGAATTACTTACAAATCATAACAATTTGATTTTCTGATTAAACAGCATGATCATTACACAGGTGCACCTTGTGCTGGGGACAATAAAAGGCCACTCTAAAATGTTCGTTTTTGTCAAACACCACAATGCACAGAATTCTCCAGTTTTTGGGCTGAAGTAGTATTTCTGTCTGTATAAAGCCCCTTTGGTGGGGAAAAACGCATTCTGGAATTGGTCTGGGCCTGGCTCCCCAGTGGGTGTGCCTGGCTCCCAAGTAGGCCCCCCCCCATGGCTTATGCCCTTCCCAGTCATGTGAAATTCACATAGGATTAGGGCCTAATGAATTTAATTTCAATTGACTGATTTCCTTATATGAACTGTGAAATCTTTGAAATTGTTGGCATGTTGCGTTTAACGTTACAGCCCCTAATGGCTTAAACTTCAGTATAACCAATTCACAACAACAACGAACAGTTTAAAACAAACATAAACATTGCTTCAATCTTCAAATCTCTCACTCAGTTTCAACTGATTACAGGTCGTACTTGTGAAGGTCCAGGCTGTCCAGCATTTTTTTTTTCAATGTAGCTAAGGAGTGCTGTAGAGGAAAATTGCACCTGAACCAGACATCGGTGTCAATAATAAATACCATGGCGACACGATTTTCCTTTAGTGGTATCCCCATACCATGGAGACAGAGTTCCTTTAGTGGGTTATCTCCATATTTTTTATGCTGAGTTCCTTTAGTGGTATCACCATCCTATTAATGCTGAGTTCCTTTAGTGGTATCACCATCCTATTGATGCTGAGTTCCTTTAGTGGTATCCCATTCTATTTATGCTGAGTTC
>JAGTTL010002051.1:0-10849 GCA_036851935.1 Coregonus suidteri | reverse complement strand
GCCCAGCGCGCCTTGGCTCGGTGATTAGCGTCAGCCCAGCGGGCCTTGGCCTCGGTTGATTTAGCGTCGGCCCAGCAAGCCTTGGCCTTCCGGTGATTAGGTGTTTAGGCGCAGCGCAGCAGCCTTGGCCTCGGGGATTAGCGTAGGCCAGCAGCCTTGGCCTCTGTGATTAGCGTCGGATCAGCAGCCTTGGCCCAGCGGCCTTGGCCTCTGTGATTAGCATCGGCTCAGATCGGCCTTTGGCCTCGGTGATTAGCGTCGGCCCAGTGGCCTTGGCCTCGGTGATTAGCGTCGGCCAAAGCGGCCTTGACCCGGTGATTAGCGTCGGGCCTCAGCAGGGCCTTGGCCTCCGGTGATTAGCGTTGGGACCAGCGGCCTTGGCCTCGGTGATTAGCGTTCAGACCAGCGGCCTTGGCCTCGGTGATTAGCGTCGGCCCAGCGGCCTTGGCCCGGTGATTAGCATCGGCTCAGCGGCCTTGGCCTCGGTGATTAGCGTCGGTCCCAGCAGCCCCTTGGCCTCAGGTGATTAGCGTCGGCCAAGCGGCCTTGGCCCGGTGATTAGCGTCGGCTCCAGCGCCTTGGGCCTCAGTGATTAGCGTCGGACCAGCGGCACTTGGCTCGGTGATTAGCGTCGGCCCAGCGGCCTTGGCCCTCGGTGATTAGCGTCGACCGCACAGCCTTGGCCTCGGTGATTAGCGTCGGCTCAGCGGCCTTGGCCTCGGTGATTAGCGTCGGCTCAGCGGCCTTGGCCTCTGTGATTAGCGTCGGCCCAGCGGCCTTGGCCTCGGTGATTAGCGTCGGCCAAGCGGCCTTGGCCTCGTGATTAGCGTCCGCTCAGCAGCCTTGAGCCTCGGTGATTAGCGTCGGACCAGCAGCCTTGGCTCGGTGATTAGCGTCGTCAGCCCAGCGGCCTTGGCCTCGGTGATTAGCGTCGGCCCAGCGGCCTTGGCCTCGGTGATTAGCGTGGCCCAGCGGCCTTGGCCTCGGTGATTAGCGTCGGCCCCAGCGGGCCATTGGCCTCTGTTATTAGCGTCGGCCAGCAGCGGCCTTGGCCTCGGTGATTAGCATCGGCTCAGCGGCCTTGGCCTCGGTGATTAGCGTCGGCCCAGTGGCCCTGGCTCGGTGATTAGCGTCGGCCAAGCGGCCTTGACCCGGTGATTAGCGTCGGCTCAGCAGCCTTGGCCTCAGTGATTTAGCGTTGGACCAGCGGCCTCCTCGGTGATTAGCGTTGGGACCAGCGGCCTTGGCCTCGGTGATTAGCGTTGGCCCAGCGGCCTTGGCCTCTGTGATTAGCGTCGGCCCAGCGGCCTTGGCCTCGGTGATTAGCGTCGGCCCCCAGCAGCCTTGGCCTCGGTGATTAGCGTCGGCTTTCAGCGGCCTTGGCCCGGTGATTTAGCGTCGCCTCAGCAGGCCTTGGCCTCAGTGATTAGCGTCGGACCAGCGGCCTTGGGCCTCAGTGATTAGCGTCAGCCCAGCGGCCTTGGCCTCGGTGATTAGCGTCGGCCAGCAGCCTTGGCCTCGGTGATTAGCGTCGGCCAAGCGGCCTTGGCCTCGGTGATTAGCGTCGGCCCAAGTGGCCTTGGCCTCTGTGATTAGCGTCGGCCCAGCGGCCTTGGCCTCGGTGATTAGCGTCGGCCCAGCGGCCTTGGCCTCTGTGATTAGCGTCGGCTCCCAGCAGCCTTGGCCTCAGTGATTAGCATCGGACCAGCGGCCTTGGCCTCGGTGATTAGCGTCAGCCCAGCGGCCTTGGGCCTCGGTGATTAGCGTCGGCTCAGCAGCCTTGGCCTCGGTGATTAGCGTCAGCTCAGCAGCCTGGCCTCGGTGATTAGCGTCGGCCCCAGCAGCCTTGGCCTCTGTGATTAGCGTCGAAACAGCAGCCTTGCCTTTGGCCTCTATGTGGCAGGCTTCTCCTCCTCCCCCCCGCTTTGATCCGATGCTGCCGTTGTTCCTGGAGAAGCCACTTTCTAATATCCATCATACTATCAGCTACCTACCTAACTGTTAACATTAGCTAAATTCCATCCAGCTGCGCGTTTTGTTCTTTCGTAGTAAGTAACTTTGAAAGTAAAAACCTAAACGGTCAAATTGACCCAACCCTTCTCCTGTGAAGTTTTTTTTCAACCGGTAAAATGTGTATGACGTACGTAAGATGCGTGCAAGGGAGTTGCAAGAATGAAGCATACACAACAAATGGTTGGGCGTGACGGAGGGGGCAGATTGTGGGACAGAATATGGATACAGAACTGAGGGGGCACAATATTTCCAACTAAGGGGGCATTGCCCTCTTCTGCCCCCTGGTGCGCCGGGCCTGGGTGTGTTGAACATGCAAGTATGAGAGAATACCTGTGAATGGCTAACCTTTTTGACAGGAAGGAATAGCCTCCCGTGTGAATGAGGAGAGTGTGGGTTGTTATTTCTTAGACTGTAAAAGGATCAGATTAATAACCAATAAAATGAGTGTGGGGTATCGAAGAGAGAACCGTGACAGATTAGGTGGAAATGGGAGGAGAACTGAACTCTTAGGACACCAAGCCTGAAGACTACTGAACCAATCATTGCATAATAAGATTGAAAATGTTGATAATAATGAGATTGGAATTTGCCTAGTAAGCTGATTGAATAATACGTTTCGATATATAAATGTTATCTAGGGGTTCCGATATATGGCTTCTGTGAAGATATGGGAAAAAAATGAGAAATTGTATGTGTGTATAAATCGATTACTGGAGATTTGATAAAGTTATCATGGAAATAATAATCAATTGTTTACAAAACTTGCACACCCAAAACGTTAGACATACGTAAGGGGTGAGAAAAGTATTCTGAGTTGGTCCCTTTATGGATCATTTGATAAAGATAAGTTAAAGCATTGTATGACTGTCTAAAAGGCTCTGGGAAATAGTCTAAGAAAAAGATTGCCATATGTTCACTTTTGGTAAAAGTATGGGAATTGACTTTACCCCTAACTAATAAAAAAACTATAAATGCTTATGGGATTTCCTCCGTCTT
This sequence comes from Coregonus suidteri, assembly GCA_036851935.1. Lineage (NCBI taxonomy): Eukaryota > Metazoa > Chordata > Actinopteri > Salmoniformes > Salmonidae > Coregonus > Coregonus suidteri. The sequence continues at coordinate 7,840 of JAGTTL010002051.1, read as the reverse complement.
GGTAATACATTTTGAAACAAAACCTATGCCCTGTTAAATAGAACCATGAAATGTTGAACATGTAGAGATTTGTTTTTAAACTTAAGGCTATAATTTATTGTACTCCCGATGGAGTCTTTTGTTGATATTCCAACCGTTGACGTTCTAAACCAATTAGTGAGTAGGCAAAATGGAAAGTGTCTGTTTTCCTGTCTACACCCCTCAGGCGCCAGACTTATGATGGACGGAGATCGCCATCTACTGGGGACGGATGGACAGTGCCAGGCCATTCATAGTGAAAGATACAATCAGAAAGAAACCTGGTCTCGAGAGCTGCCTGGGAGAGTAGTCTCCCTCCGGGGATGTTCAAAGTTTCTGTTTTTTTTTTTATAACCCAACCCTGATCTGTACTTCTCCACAAACTTTGTCCCTGACCTGTTTGGAGAGCTCCTTGGTCTTCATGGTGCCGCTTGTTTGGTGGTGCCCCCTTGCTTAGTGGTGTTGCAGACTCTCTGGGGTCATTCAGAACAGGTGTATATATATACTGAGATCATGTGACAGATCATGTGACACTTAGATTGCACACAGGTGGACTTTATTTAACTAATTATGTGACTTCTGAAGGTAATTGGTTGCACCAGATCTTATTTAGGGGCTTCATAGCAAAGGGGGTGAATACATATGCACGCACCACTTTTCCGTAATTTATTTTTTTTGAATTTATTGAGAAACAAGTTATTTTTTTCATTTCACTTCACCAATTTTAGACTATTTTGTGTATGTCCAATACATGAAATCCAAATAAAAATCCATTTAAATTACAGATTGTAATGCAACAAAAATAGGAAAAAACGCCAAGGGGATGAATACTTTTGCAAGGCACTGTATGCAGCTTGTATGTAGTGCAGCCCTTGGCCTGTGTCTGGGTCACCTAAATCATCCTCCTCCCTACCATTTGCCCCTGCTGCTGTTTCTAAGGGATCCACTGGCCTGCTGTTGTCATCTGTCCTCCTCCTTGGCTCATCTGAAAGGTAGAAAGGTTGAGGTGCAACATGTCATTAGTTAGTTTTAAAGGGCGACTGCGCTTCCTGATTTGGCCTCGTTTTAGATTGGGTTCGTTTAGAAATATTAGCGGCCATGACTGAATTCAAACGTGAGTTGGTTTTGGGGTGTGGTTTGATGTGGGTGTCTCTTGTGTGTGTTTACAGGTTCCCAAATGTCACCTGACTGGCTTTGGATAGCCTATATCAGGGTCTAGTTAGGGACACCTGTTTGGATAGCCTATATCAGGGCTAGTTAGGGAACATGTCACCTGACTGCCTTTGGATAGCCTATATCAGGGAGTTAGGGACATGTCACCTGACTGCCTTTGGATAGCCTATATCAGGGGTCTAGTTAGGGACATGTTCACCTGACTGGCCTTTGGATAGCCTATATCAGGGTCTAGTTAGGGACATGTCACCTGACTGCCTTTGGATAGCCTATATCAGGGTCTAGTTAGGGACATGTCACCTGACTGCCTTTGGATAGCCTATATCAGGGTCTAGCTTAGTTAGGGGACATGTCACCTGACTGGCTTTGGATAGCCTATATCAGGGTCTAGTTAGGGACATGTCACCTGACTGGCTTTGGATAGCCTATATCAGGGTCTAGTTAGGGACATGTCACCTGACTGCCTTTGGATAGCCTATATCAGGGTCTAGTTAGGGACATGTCACCTGACTGGCTTTGGATAGCCTATATCAGGGTCTAGTTAGGGACATGTCACCTGACTGCCTTTGGATAGCCTATATCAGGGTCTAGTTAGGGACATGTCACCTGACTGCCTTTGGATAGCCTATATCAGGGTCTAGTTAGGGACATGTCACCTGACTGCCTTTGGATAGCCTATATCAGGGGTCTAGTTAGGGACATGTCACCTGACTGCCTTTGGATAGCCTATATCAGGGTCTAGTTAGGGACATGTCACCTGACTGCCTTTGGATAGCCTATATCAGGGTCTAGTTAGGGACATGTCACCTGACTGCCTTTGGATAGCCTATATCAGGGGCCTAGTTAGGGACATGTCACCTGACTGCCTTTGGATAGCCTATATCAGGGGCTAGTTAGGGACATGTCACCTGACTGCCTTTGGATAGCCTATATCAGGGGCTAGTTAGGGACATGTCACCTGACTGCCTTTGGATAGCCTATATCAGGGTCTAGTAGGGACCGGCATAAAATACAATTGACACAGACAATGATATCTTTACGTTTTCTCTTTAAATGATATGAACAATAGTGTCCCATTTGAATATGAATTTTCAAATTATAGTGAGTTTGATAATTTTAAGCTATTTGGAGGTCCCATGAACATTGTGTACTTTACCGATGGCCCTAACTAGGAGATATCTAAAGTCAACTCAAATGTCCCACAGACATTAGGACGCCGGGTGGCGTGCAGCTTCACTCCAAATGGATGATTACTTGTGTGCTGCCAGCCGTCATCTGCCAGCCTCTTTACATTCTGTAGTCAATTTTGACAGAAGAGATGAATGTTTCTCACTCATTTCGGTCCCACAGAGGCTTTTTTCTAAATGAGAAGTGTGTTTTTTAGGTGCAGTTCCTCTTTAAAGTTACTGTATACTGACAGGACCAAGGCAACTCAACTATAAAGGCATAACAGCGCAACACAACTCCAATCATGACAGATAAGAAGCTACATGGCCCCCAGGGTATATGAATATAAACACATGAGACAAAACAAATGAGCCTGTAGAATGGAATTAGTTATAAGACCTCTATGATTCATTTAATTTCGTCAGCTAATGTGAGATTTTTAGATTAAATAATATTTGAGGACACATTACTTAAGGGCCTGTGTATTTTCAAAGTTATGTTCACCTACAATCTAACCACAAAGCTGGCCATCTTTTCTCCTTTATGGCTGACCTCCTCCTTCCCTTCTAAGTTCAAGTGTGTTTATTTATTATATACACATGATATACACTGTGTGTACAAAACATTAGGAATACCTGCTCTTTCCATGACATAGACTGACCAGGTGAATCCAGGTGAAAGCTATGATCCCTTATTGATGTCACCTAAAGCTGTGTCGGTCATGACATTTCCTGTCAGCCGGGTGATTGTCATTCAGATACTGCCAGTCTCATGCTATTCACCCTTAATTAACATCAACACATTTAGTGCATCTCCTGGATTCCACGCATAGCCTGCAAGCCACTGATGCGGACCTTTGGAACATCTACATTTAAAAAGTCTAATAAATCCATTCAATATAGCCTACACCATCACAATAACTCCATTATTTATTTTAGACAGGTCTAAAGAAACATGACATTAAGAAAATGTAGCCTATTTCAGAAGAACACACTAAGAAGTAGGGGTTCAATTAGGAAAGTTGAAAAATGTAAAAAAAGGTTCTTACATTTGGAGAGTTTCCTCTGGGAACCTGTGCTAATCAATGGTTCATTATTGAACCTTTCTTATCATAAATGGTTCTTAGAGGAAACCTGAAAGGTGAAAAGGTTCCTGGAGGACCCTTTCAATATGCTGACGCCCTCTTATTATCAATAGGTTCCACATGGACTACTACCCACCCATATCAACATTCCATTCCAGGAAGGTCGTTGAGACGGACTGGCAAGCCTCCACAACAAACACTTGTTGGAAAACCCAATCAACAGTTTCTCCAAATGTACACAAAAAAACTCCTGCTAAGTGGTAGTCCCCCCCCCCCTGTTCTCCTGCATTCTTTAGGGAGCAGAACATCTAGGAAAGTTTTGCTAGCTAGCTGGATAGTTTTAGCTAATTTTTGAAATGTTGTAGCTAGCTAACGTTTTGACCCCATTGGTTCTTGCATGAACACCTTTTTGGTAATTTGACTAGAACATTTCTGACAAAGAAATATTACATTCTTGCTGATATATACATATATTGAAATATATATGGCAAATAGAAATCCTATATGGATGGTGTTAAGAGAATAGATGGAGGGTTGAATGGAGTTGAAGGGTGGTGACTAATAACAACTAACAACAAATAATAACAAGATAACTACTAACGTAAGCATACTGTGTCCATAATAAGTATATAGGTTGTAGGTTGGAGCTTTTTGGGAAAGAGCACAGTTAGAAAGATATGCATATAGAAGCAACCGGATGGGACATCATGAAAATGATCGGAGAGGTTGAGAGTAGAAGAAGTTCAGGAGCAAAAACAAACAAAATATAATTATTGTAAAATTGACTGTGTCCATAAAATGTATATAGTAAGTATAAGCTGGAAGTAGAGGCCTAAGCTTTGTTGTTCACTAGTTTACAACAATTAGGAAGGGGTCGGAAAGTAATAAAGGGGAATATTTTTTTTTTAAGGATATGTACTGTATGTATGTACAGTGAGGGAAAAAGTATTTGATTTGTACGTTTGCTCACTGACAAAGAAAATTATCAGTCTATAATTTTTAATGGTTGGTGTATTTGAACAGTGAGAGAGACAGAATAGCAACAAAAAAAACTCCAGAAAAAATCATTTAAAAAATGTTATAAATTGATTTTGCATTTTAATGAGGGAAATAACGTATTGGACCCCTTCTCAATCATAAAGATTTCTGGCTCCCCGGTGTCTTTTTATACAGGTAGCGAGCTGAGATTTAGGAGCATACTCTTAAAGGAGTGCTCCTAATATCGTTATGTTACCTGTATAAAAGACACCCTGTCCACAGAAGCAATCAATCAATCAGATTCCAAACTCTCCACCATGGCCAGACCAAAGAGCTCTCCAAGGATGTCGAGGGACAAGATTGTAGACCTACACAAGGCTGGAAGGGCTACAAGACCATCGCCAAGCAGCTTGATGAGAAGGTGACAACAGTTGGTGTTGATTATCGCAATGGAAGAAACACAAAAAAACTGTCAATCACAAAATCAGCAGGGGATCAAATACTTTTTTCCCTCAACTGTATGTGTGTATGTATGTGTGTATGTATTGTGTGTATAGATTGTATATATATGTATATATATATACATGTGGTGTATATGTATGTGTATGTGTATTATCTCCCGAGTGGCGCAGTGGTCTATAGAGATCCTGGTCTAATCCAGGCTCTGTCGTAGCCGGCCGCGACTGGGAGACCCATTGGGGCGGCGCACAATTGGCCCAGCGCCATCCAGGGTAGGGGAGGGAATGGCCGGCAGGGATGTAGCTCAGTTGCTAGAGCATGAGCGTTTGCAATGCCAGGGTTGTGGGTTCGATTCCCACGGGGGTGCCAGTATGGAGAAAAAAAAATTAAAATAATGTAGCACTCCACTCACCTCTGGATAAGAGCGTCTGCTGGCAAATGACGTAAAATGTAAAATGTGTGTGTGAGTATATATATAAAAAACATGGGGGACTGGAATCTGAAGTGATGCAGACAATTACATTGATGGAAGTTACAATCTATCTGCAATATTAAGCTGATATACCCCTTAAAAAAAACAAATAAATAAAATAATCATATTAATCCACCTGAAAATTGTATGTCGATCCCAGTCTTAAAATTGTCTGCAAAAAACCAAATATGAAATTACTGTTAAAATATTTTTTTTAAAAACATTGTAATCCATTGAGTGAATTGTTATCCATTGAGAGAGGGATATAGGAATAGTATACTAAAGTGCTGGGTAATTTTTTTCTACAACTGTGATGTAACGAACATCCACTAGGTTGGAGCCAGTGGTCCACTCTTGATTAGAACACTTCACAATATAATAGAAATGTGTTTGGTAAAAACAGTAGGATAAATACATATGTAGGTAGATATATATATACTATATATATATATTTATATAATATATAATATATATATATATATCTACCTACATTATGTATTATCCTATTCCTAGTCGGGTGGGCGGGTTTCCTATTTATAATAACATTCTAGATACACACACACACACACACACACATAATCAATTGACTAGTAGTTTTTTCTATAACTGTGATGTAACTGTATATCGACTAGTGTGTTGCCAGTGGCTCCACTGCTGAGTAAGAGACTTGGTTTGGCATGCTATTTTCATCGGTTTCTGAGGACACCTTGAGACATGTCACATAAAATTGACATTTGTTTGTATAAACCAGTAGGATATAGATACATATGTAGGTAGAGTCCATTCTCGTTTAAAAAAATCAATAACACAACATCTCATTCATTTTTTTATTTTTTTTATTTTTTTATTTATTTTTTATTTCATCTTTATTTCACCAGGTATAAACCCCAGGTTGAGAACAAGGTCTCATTTTTACAACGCGCGACCTGGCGACAGATAAAGCAAAGCAGTGCGATAAAAAACAACAAACAGAGTTACAAAATATGGGGTAAAACAAAACAAAAGTCAAAAATTACAACAGAAATACATTATATACAGTGTGTGCAAATGTAGCAAGTTATGGAGGTAAGGCAATAAATAAGGCTATAGTGCAAAATAATTACAATTATGTATTAACACTGGAATGATAGATGTGCAAGCAGATGATGTGCAAAATAGAGATACTGGGTACAAATGAGCAAAAAATAAATAACAATATAGGGATGAGGCAGTTGGGGGGGCGTAATTTCAGATTGGGCTGTGTATACAGGTGCAGTGAATGGTAAAGGTGCCTGACTGAACTGATGCTTAAGTTAGTTGAGGGAGATAAGTGTCTCCAGCTTCAGAGATTTTTGCAATTTCTCTCGTTCCAGTCTATTGGCAGCAGAAGAACTGGAAGGGAATGGCGAGCCAAAGGGAGGTGTTGGACTTTGGGGATGACCAGTGAGATGATACCTGCTGGAGCGCAGACATACGGTGTGGGCTTGTTGCTATGGTGACCAAGGAGCTACGATAAGGCGGGGATTTGACTAGCAGTGATTTATAGATGGCCTGGAGCCAGTGGGTTATTGGCGACGAATATGTAGGGAGGACAGCCAACAAGAGCGTACAGGTAACAGTGGTGCGGTAGTATATGGGCGTTGGAGACAAAAACGGATGGCACTGTGATAGGACTAAAGCCAATTTGCTGAGTAGAGTGTTGGAGGTCTTATTTTGTAAATTGACATCGCCGAAGTCAAGGATTCCGTAGGCTAGTTCAGTTTTACGAGCGGCATGTTTGGCAGCATGAGTTGAAGGAGGCTGTGTTAGCGAAATAGGAAACCGATTCTAGATTTAACTTTAGGATTGGAGATTGTTAATGTATGAGTCTGGAAGGAGAGTTTACAGTCTAACCCAGACACCTAGATATTTCGTAGTTTGTCCACATACTCTAGGGTAGAGAACCGTCGAGAGTGGTGATCTAGTAGGTGTGGGCGGGGCCGGTGTTCTTTGATATGCCTCGCTTCGGTTGAAGAGCATGTGCATTTAGGTTTACTAGTGTTTACGAGCAGTTGAGAGGCTACTGGAAGGAGTGGTGTATGGCAATGAAGCTCGTTTGGAGGTTGGTTAACACAGTGTCCAATGAAGGGCAAGATGTATACAAAATGGTGTCGTTCTGCGTTAGAGGTGGATCTGAGAGTCCCCAGCAGCAAGAGCGACGTCATTTGATATACACAGATGAAAAAGAGTCGGCCAAGAATTGAACCCTGGGCACCCCAATAGAGGACTGCCATATGTCCAGACAACAGCCTCCGATTTGGACCACATTCGAACTCTATCTGAGAAGTAGTCGGGTGAACCAGGCGACGGCGTCATTGAGGAAACCAAGGATATTAGTCTGCTCCTCCCAATAAGAATGCGGGGTTGACAGAGTCGATTATATACATATCATTTTATACAATACATATAAAACTATTCATTTATATATACTATACAACAGTAAAATTAATATATATATTGCCTAGTTATAG
>JAGTTL010002050.1:0-10859 GCA_036851935.1 Coregonus suidteri | reverse complement strand
TGTGTGTGTGTGTGTGTGTGTGTGTGTGGGTGTGTGGTTGTGTGTGTGTGTGTGGTGTGTGTGTTAGTGTGTGTGTGTGTGTGTGTGTGTGTGTGTGGTGTGTGTGTGTGTGTGTGTGGCCATAGTGAAAGAAACCATGAGGCCTGGGGATTGGCATCATCGACTCAAAGAAATGATCGACAGCAAATGGTGATGTGCATAGAAAATCCAAAATGCGAGAAATGGCTCGTAACTCTTTTGTCATGGCTAGCACCCACACGAGGAACACACTGGATGACTCTGGAATGACGTTGTAGCATATGAAGGCAGGGCCACGTCTCCTGTATCTTACCCGTAACCTTCTCTCACTCCGAGAGAGCAATAAAACATCAAACAAGCAAAGTTTGGTGTTTACATTGACTTAGTCTAGCACCAGGTCCACACGAGAGGATTCTTTTGTGTGTTCAATTTGTCCCATGTCCCCCAATCTTAAGATGGCGATTTGCTCCATACATCTTTACCGACTACTCATGTATCATGTATTCTTCAGGAGTGTGGGTGTAGACGGTTTTCCATTGCTGGAATCAGTGTGTGAGAACAAAACGTCTAGCTTTGGCCCGTATAACTGCAATAGCTTGAGGCCAGAGCTCTAACCACAATGTTGTCCTCATAGAAGACCTCAGCTGTGTGACTTCAATTATTTCTGAGGATAGACTGTGCAAAAGACCGCTGGAAACACTGACTGGCACCAAAGATGCTCTCAATAGAATAAAAAATAGCCTTGATGATTAAGATTAATGGTCAATTTAATTGGTATGAGGCTCAGGGACACAATCACCCCGATACCAGAGGAGCTGACTACACTGTGCGGCTAATGGAGATCTCTTATGATTCACTTCTGAGGGCTTTTTATTGACAAATTCCAGAACAATGCAGTTCATTTCTCTATTAGAATGGATGCATTTTTCACAACTTAACAAAGTATTTCCATATTTCATCTAAAACCACACTTTTGCGACTAAATGTGCTCAGGACCTAATATTGAATATTGCTTCAGATGCGATGATTTTTTCTAGAAAGATGTGCAATGTTCCCGACTTGCTGTAATTGTCGAGGGATATCATTTAGAGCTGTCTTATGGCTCGATGCTCGTGAGGTTTTGGCCTAAATCTTCTATAAATAAAGTATTCTCACAGGCCTCATCTGAGGCTTACTCAGATAACTCAGAAACATTGTCCATTTGGAGCAAGCACGATGAGAAAAAACCCTACAATAAATATGGATTCCCACATCTCTACAGATGTAGGATATTAATTTTGATCACCCTGTTGCGGGAGAACTTTCCTGCCAATGCACGAAATGTAAAAAAAAACGTTGTAGTTTGTATTTTGAGGTTTAAAAATGCTTCTGGAAATTTCCGAACTTGATTTTCCATTACGGAAAAATTGCCCATTAATTATTAATCCACATAATAATTCAAAATGTTTCTGTTGCTGCAGGATTACTTTCCTGCTGTAGCAAACTGGCTCAAAACTGATGATCCTACATTTGTATAAAGCAGACTGAGATTAAAGCTCGGATCCCCCTCGAAGCACTCCATCCTCGCTCCCCTCTGGGGAAATCAAATCAGTGACCTGGAGGGAGAGTTCCCACACAGCAGCCATCCAACAGAAGAGAAAAATCTAATATATAAGCAGATAGATTTTGCAATGAGTGTGCTCTGAATCACTTCTATCCCCCCCAAACCAAAAAATCACAGGTCAGTCCCCATCTTCAGCCTGCGTAAAGGTACCTCGTGTTGAGTGAAGACGGGGTGGGTTGTTGTTCTCGTCCAGGTGCACTGTCACAACCACAGTACATGAGCTGTTTAACCCTGCAAATGAAATCATCATCAGAGAGAGATAGGCTCCATTAGTGAGTCATTTCGTTTGGCATGCCTCTGTCATACTGATGCCCTCAGTCTTAATCATGATCATCAGTCACTGTAGTGTCATATATTTAAACAATATTCTCCTCAGAGGATACATCTGCTAGTCTAAAACTCATTTACACTACCACTGCACCCGTGTCTACATATCACAATAGGTTACTACTATAGAGTATCTCTGGATTATCTTTACATTGTACTATGCATACATTATCTTTGTGGAAGTAATCCCTCACCCCTCTCCCTAACACCACAGAACCACATTGCCATGCAGTACTGTTGGTCACCTTTAGCGTCCTCAGCCCGTGATGGTCAGTGTGTACTGTGGGGGCGGCTCCCTCTAGGTTGTCTGCCTGCACTGAGATGACCCCAGAGTCACGGTCCACCCGGAACAAGGCACGAGGGCTCTCTGGGATCTGGCCAACCAGCGGGTAGAAGATCCTCACGTTATCTGTTTTGGGATCATCGTTGTCGGCTGCTTGAACTGTGAGGATTTCCGTCCCTGGAAAAGAGCAAAGTCCTCACAGATTAGTGTGTGGGGCAAAAACTAAACACAATTGAACCCTCAAAGGTGAGGAAACATCGAATATTTTGAGCCGTATGCATTTATTTATTTTTTCGGAGTATTTCGTTTTAAGCCTAAACAAAAGGCCTTTGTGATCCAGTTTGTTCCAGAGTTATCTGTAGGAGTGTGTTAAATGAGTGTTCTGAGGGTTGTGCCTCACCCCGTGGGGCGAGCTCCTTTGACCACGGTGTGTGGTACTGTGTGTAGTAGGGAACGTGGGCCTGTTGTCGTTGGGCATCGCCCACCATCACCCTCAGCTCCACAGGCTTGGCGATCTCCCTGCCGTCCGGACGCTCCACCACAATGCTGATCTGGAACTAACAGACAGAGCCACATGGGGTCATGTACCTTTCACAAAATGTCAGCTATGATTAAATCTCCCTGTCTGGATGCACAGTGAGACCAACAAACAGTCACACACTGGAATAACACAGAGCGCAAGCTCTCAGCCTGGAAAGAAGAGCATTCATGTTCTGTATTGAACGTGTGCACAATTACACACTGGAACATCAGTTTGAGATAAAGCCACAACGATTTTGTATTTATTATCTATTGAGCTTTCTTAGAATAGATGGGGGGATGGGAGGTGTGTGGGGTGTATGAGTGTGAATAAAATGTGGGGTTTTTTTTTGTGCAGATTGCCCCCCTCCCCCCTTTCACTTCAACCTGAAGACAGGCAGTGACTGTGTGTCCATTGATTCATGGACTGCTTATCAGCTCACAGCACTGAGCCATTTTGCTTGTATAGCGCCTTCTTTGACACGTCCAGGGATTATTCATCATCTCTGCACCCCGTATGGGCACACAACTCTGTCAACACCAAGTGAAAGGTACTGTACATGTGCATCCCCCTTCTCCTCTCCTCCCTCTTCCCTCCATCAGCTGTACGAGTCACATGCCGCTGACATATGAGTCTCAGTCAGTCAGCGTGGAACCATCTCAATCAGGGAACCTGGACTGCCTCACTCGTGTTGTTTTGTGTGAGGAGGTGTATCGATAGGCTGTGACTCAGTGTGATGCATGCTGGAACATGACAGCTCCATCACGGTAGGTGACAGTCACTGCCAGGCAGGAAGAGAGGTGAAGGAGGGGAGAGGGGGTGTGTCTGGCTTTATAATTACTGTACTATAGGTAGAGTTCAGACAGAATAGACTCTCAGAGGGCTTTCTGTAGAAACAGAACATCCAATACAGTGATGGATTTCTCCTTACTTGTGTCAGACCCAGTGAGCAGTAAGGTCTCTGGGCAGACATGTTGCTTGCTACTCTGCAGAATGACCCCAAAGTCAACCTGTGCCAAAAGTGATGTTTATCTAATCCTGTACAGCTTTGGAGCTTAGCTTCTTGGCAAACTCCAGAGGAGGAAAAAAGACGTATATGGGGACGTTGTGATTTGAGTCATGATCCTCCTTTTCTTGTTTACCCCCAGATTTTCCTCTGTCCTTACAGTGTAATGTCGTACATCACATGACATTACTCTGCATTCACTGCCCTAACAAGTCTTTACTCTACGATAAAGTACAGGGGGTACGATAGATACAATGTGAATGAAAACAGTGTGCCCACATCACCTGGTCCTGAGTCTCTCTGTCTAGTGGGGGCATTGAGAGAGATGACTCCCTCTCTGCTGACAGTGAACAGCATCTCTGGGAATTCCCCCTCCAGGCTGTACTCTACCAGACCCCCACTCCACTTCACCTAGACACAGCACAGGGAAGCAGGGAAGGCACCGAACAGGTCATAAACTGAACATCGTCAATTCAACATTCTCTCTGCACTGCAGGATTGTAGGATTGAGCCCCCCTTCAGCTGTTCTCTCTCTCTCTGGTCTCTCTCTCTCTCTCGTCCTCTCTCTCTCTCGGCTCTCTCTCTCTCTCTCTCTCTAGTCTCTCATAGATACCTAGGCTTTACTAGAGAGGGAAACCCTCTCTATAGACCCACTGTAAAAACATAATACCTAGGCTGTACTAGCGGGGGAAACCCCTGATTTAAAGCACAGGGCTGGACAGGGAGCTGTATGATTGGCTCAAAGGACCCCATGAAACAGCACCCAAGAAGGAGCTGTGTACATCTCCTCATCACACTGTCACACTCCACTCCATTGTTTTGGAGATGGCTCCCCAAACATTGAGGCTGTGTATACACAAGACTCTCTTCTCACTACTGCCTTACTCCCAGTGTTATTGTGTTTCAGGGCCTCAGTGCTTTGAAGAGATGTAGTATATAACAACGTGATTAATGACTTGGTTGTTCTAAAAATGGAGGAGTAGAGCACACTAGCTGATGTAATGTTTTGCTTTCAGTGCTTTTTTAACAGCTTGCAGTGCACGCTCTGTCTTCTATGTCACCTTGTGAATAAGCAGTCTTAAAAGGCAATTCCGCCACTTTTCAACTTCATATTCATTATCTCCAGCACCATACCAGTGTCTGCGTATGTGAAAATGGCGCGTTTCTATGATCTGTGGTTAAAAGGATAAGAAGAAAGGTCCTAAAACATTATTCAGTGATTTTCAAAGCCTGCAACGAGATTCTAGACAGAGGGAGGGTATTTTCTTGCTCCCTGCGTCACCGCGCATCTCATGTTTGAAAATCACTCTTTTTAAAATGTTTTCATTTTTTGATTATGTCAACAAAACGTAGAAATGCGTCGTTTTCACATTTGTAGACACTGGTATTGTGCTGGAGATAATGAAATGAGGTTGAAAAGTGGTGGAATTGCCCACAACTTCTGTATTTCTAATAGATCCATTTTATTTTACAAATCTGACTTACATGTATAAGAAGTATGCTCAATGTGGAATTCTCCTGCCTTGATTTAGCCTGATTGTTATTTTGGAAAAATACAGAAAATGCCCAAAGATGAGCAATGCTTCTTGAGATCAACAACCAAAGTGCACCTATATCAATGACATGTGACTGAATGAAAATATTTGGAAAGAGAAATGCATAATAGAAGAAAAATACATCAGCATAATGCATACGTGTAGCACGACATTTCACTGGGTAGATAAATGACTTTCCATGCTGTTGATAGTAAAGGGCTCCCAGTCATACTCAGAGTCTTTCAACATGACCCCCCCATCTGTTTGGTAACAGCACAGCTGTGAGTCCTACCGCCTACATACACATGGTGGTAAATGCAGAGTGGGCGGAGAGAGGCTTTTCCCATCATGTAGGCACAGTCACCAGTGTGTGAGATTCTACACTGTTAACCCTTTACATGGACATGCAGATGTGGTATTATGTGGTGCCTCTACAATACAAGTTACAGCCAAGTGAATTAATTGTGATATAGTAATAGTATGTTGACAAACAGATTCCTACTAAGTAGATGCACTATAAAAAACATAAGTAATAGCCGATATAATCTTTACATTGCAGTATAAAGTAATAATATACATCATGATGCTTTGTGGTCCTTTGTAGCGCTTAGCTCAGTTGGTAGAGCAATGGCGCTTGTGGATAAAAGTGTCTGCTAAATGGCATATATTATTATTATTATTTTGCAATCAGATTTAAAAGAAGCATATCTTTTTTGAGAATCTCAAGAACAGAGTCATCTTGTACTTTAAACCTGGTCCATGCTTTTCTGTCAGCCTCCCACCTCCCTGACCCCGCCTCTGAGCTGTGAAGAGCTCTAGAGCACAACTTCTAGCACATTCTCTCTTTCTCTCTCTCTCTCTCACACACACACATTTATGTTCTGGCAGAGATTTGGAGGATTTGTTTGAGATTTTGCCTGTCCACATTTGGATAGATTTTATTTTAGGTTGGTAAATTGCCATTGAAAATGTGAAAAAGATCAAATCTGCCCACGTTTTGAGTCCACACGTTTTCAGTGGGCGGATGGAGCTGGCGTGAGTGAGAGGAGGAGAGGAGGAGGAGAGGAGGAAGAGGAGGTGGAGAGGGACATGAGTTCTGTGGTGACACCCACAGACCACACTGAAATTTAGAAATACACATATTCACAGCAAATCATGACTTTATGTTCTCGAATTTGCATTACTGTCTTGAGGTCTTAAGTTTGCATTTCTGACAATGTTCCATTGTTGTAAGCACCTATATATAGAAAACAGACTATTGTTTTCCAGACTAATAAATGTTGATAGAAATGCAGAGAAGATTCATACTACTGAGCAGTAACAGAACGTCTAGTTTTCCTCTTTCTGATAATGTCAGATGTTTCCGGTTATTCAAATCAAATCAAATTGTATTTGTCACATACACGTGTTTAGCAGATGTTATTGCGGGTGTAGAGAAATGCTTGTGCTTCTACCTCCGACAGTGCAGTAATATCTAACAAGTAATATCTAACAATTTCACAACATATACCCAATATGGTTAATTTAAGAATATATACATAAATGGACAAGCATGCACAGCTTTACACAGCTTTAGTGATTTTGTGCTGATGCAGCAGTGGGCCGTGTCTAATATTATAAATGTTGAATAACAGCTAAACGTCAGACTGTAAAGGTGACCAGGTGCAGATACAGAGACACTGGACTGGCCCCGCACAGAGCACAGAGACTGATCCCTATTCAATAACAACCGCTAAGTCAGAAACAAAGTGTGAGGTTTGATTGAGCAATCTTCGACATTATGGACACATCACAGACCAGTGTGCACATGTGCTAGCTCGGAGAACGGAACGATAGTAGGCTATTGAGCATCAATCAGGTGAAGGCACTCGCTATGAGACTTTCAATTAAGTTGTTTCCACCCTTGCTCTGCAGGGCCGCGGCTGTTGTGGAGGGGGGGTAACGGTAAACTTCGAGGCAGTTGATCCTGTTGAAAGATGTGTGCAGAGGGTCCCTGGTTCGAGGAAAGGTAGGGGCGAGGAGAGGGAAAAAACGGAAGCAAAAACGGTTACACACACACAAAGACACACCGACAGCGGGAACGGAACCTCAGGCTACCATGACTCAGGCAGGGGAAAGCCTAGGGGTATGAGTGACACCTAATAATGCACACCTATGGTTGCTTAGGAAAGCCCGGGAGGGGACTAAAAAGACAACAACATAACTGCAGTCATCCTGATGATCAACCCATTCCTTTACAATGAACAGTTCAAATAGAATATCTGAGGAAAGTTCACAGTGTTTGACATAAGTCAGAACAACCCCTTTCCATTCTTCTAGACATAGAGGCAAAGGACACCTGACGTAGCGGGGGGTATGTAATGTATGCAGGAATATACAGATATCTCTGTGATTCCTGAAAGCATCACTGTGTGTCACCTGTGAGGAGATGGAGAAGGAGCATGATACTACTTCAGTCACCTGTGAGATGGGGGTGGGGTAGTAGGGGCCAGGGAGGTTGTGAATTTACCTGTGAAATGGGGATGTTGAGATGGGGTAGGGGCCAGGGAGGTTCTACCAGTGAAATGGGGTAAGGGGCCAGGGAGGTTCTACCTGTGAAATGGGGATGGGGGATAGGGGGCCAAGGAGGTTCTACCTGTGAAATGGCGGTAGAGGGGCCATGGGGGTTCTAACCTGTGAAATGGGGTGGGGGCCAGGGCAGGTTCTACCTGTGAAATGGGGGATGGGGACATAGGGGCCAGGGAGGGTTCTACCTGTGAAATGGGGTAGGGGCCAGGGACCCCAGTTCTACCTGTGAGATGGGGAGAGGGCAGGCGCAGGGAGGTTCTACACCCCCGCTCTACCTGTGAGAATGGGGATGGGGGTAGGGCCAGGGAGGTTCTACCTGTGAGATGGGGAGGGGGCCAGGGAGGTTCTACCTGTGAGATGGGGATGGGGGTAGGGGCCAGGGAGGTTCTACCTGTGAAATGGATGGGATGGTGGGTAGGGGCCAAGGGAGGTTCTACCTGTGAGTATGGGGTAGGGGCACCAGGGAGGTTTCACACCTGTGAAATGGGGACTGGGTAGGGGCCAGGGAGTCGTCTACCTGTGAGATGGGGATGGGGACAAGGGAGGTTCTACTGTGAGGGGCCAAGGGAGGTTCTACCTGTGAAATGGGGATGGGGGTAGGGGCCAGGGAGGTTCTACCTGTGAGATGGGGATGGGGTAGGGGCCAGGGAGGTTCTCCCTGGAGGCGAACAGGGTCTGGTGACGCCCAGGTGTGTTTCCCCGTCACCTCCACCGTCACGATGCCCCATGGAGAAGAAAGCGTTGGGTTTCCCCCCCATGTCCTTCACCATCACTGACAGCTTGTAGCGGCCACACATCTCTGGGTCCAGGGTGGAAGCCCCTGGAACACACACACATATATATCAATATATTACAATCAGATATTTAGACAAACACACAAAATAAATCACTGAGGTCAGCAGTAGCATACGTCATAATTATTATCATATATAATGATAACCGGGGGCTGTAGGCTATAGGCTATATATAGCAGTTGAATATACAGTAACCCACCACAAGTGGGGGCAGAATGAAATAACCAAGGGGAGAAATTGGGCTGTTGAAATGATTGTGGTGGCATGTTTAGGTGTTTAAACTGAAAGTGTTTTCCAGTCCTGATTTTATAGGATATGTCTCAGTGTCTAGAAACACACACAGTTGACCTGTAAAATGTAAAGCCCTGCTTGGTGGCTATAATGGGTCACTTAAATTGAATGGCGGACTGCTACGATCCAGGGAGTCCTGGAGACTGCATTACGTTGTTCACAGACAGGCACGTTAAAAAAAGCGGGAAAACCTTGTTACCAGTTTGTCTTCAATTGTTTACACAAAAATTACTGGTTAACGAGACACAATGACCACATGCAATGTAAACTCATGCACCAACCCCCTGCAACCAATTCTTGCCTAACTACACGAACAATTCCTGCTTTGCACTCAACAAAGTTCGCAGTGCTACAACCACACAGTTTTTTCAAACACTACACACTAATATTTGATTTGGGCACAATTTCATGCAGAAATCTCTTGTTTTCACAATGAAACTCACTGCCCTTCAATTATTGCAACACCTGACTCATCACATGGGCAAACACCCGTTTCACACAAGTTTTCCAAACAGCAATCAGAGCCCCCTTTAGCATAAAATATCACAGGTGTGCTCTTCCTGCTTTTTGAGCAATACGGATTCTACCCAGTGGAAAACGAGGCAGAGCCAGAGGAGTTAGATGCTGCACTCCCACCCCCGACCGCCCCTCGAGGATCGGAGGGAGTAACAAGCGAGAGCGCGCCACCGAGGACAGGAAGGCCAGGGACCCACACAACTATGGGACCGTATATTTTTCTTGTCGGATGAGAACCGAGCCACTTTTGGTTGATGCATGTGCGTCAACCATGGTCTAACAATGATACAGTAGTACAGTATTGCCTTCGTGCACACCTTTTCTGTTAGGACTTTAAAAATAAAGTATGTTTCAAGTATTTGGGAAATTGTAATTTCTACTTTGTATTTACAGCATTTTATTATTTGTTTGCCAGAACTGAAAGATACCAACACAAGGTCGGTGCGAAATGTGTTCCGTCTCCTGAACAGGAAACTGAAATCATGAACATGGTCCTAGAAAAATAACGGCATAACATTACGGCAATATACAAAGAAAAATTTTAGAAAACAATGCGATATTTCTAATATATTGATAGGGTAAGCTTATCAACACTGGACCGTGTCTTGCGCAGACAATAATCTCAGGATGAAGCCAGGTCTACAGTGGTGCCATTTGACTGCAATTCATGAAAAGACGTCCCCAAGAAATTGCGATATAGCTAGGGGCAAGGGTTCCCTATACAATCCCACAATTGGATTGCATTACTTCTCAACACTGTATAAATTATACATAATTTCAGTATTGTAATCAATAATGATTGTTCTTCACAAATTGGTGACCAACTCCATGTCCTATTTCTGATATTTGGCATGTGTGTTTCAGAGATTCCTTGAGCTAGAGGTGGCTGCAGTGGAGCACCAGTTCATCTTCATTGATTACGGTTGGATTCAACCTCACAAAGACTAAAGTAGGGGAAGGAATATGATCGGCCAGCGTGCCATTGTTCAGTCCCTGGCCAGCCGGGATGAAACATCCCATGTTGCAGCAATTACCCACCGACGGCTCATCCATCACCATGCTACCCTTGGCCCGCTACAACACCGCCCATCTGGCACATTCCCTGGGACACCCTACACAACACACTGCATTCCACCAGAATCAGGTAATGGCCCAGTAGCAGCTCAGGTACGTGTCTCATTTGGGACACGTATTTCGCACAGGGCTGCTCTGGTTTCTTAACTGGTTCCTGCCCACTGGCCACTGCTTTTTAGTTGTTTATCTCCCTCAATATTCCTCCCGTTCCTCAATCCTATTGAGGAATGTTTTTTTCTGCCTGGAGATGGAAAGTGTATGACCGAAATCCACAATCGCTTATACCTCTCTCCAAGCTATGGAGAACGCATGTGGAGAAAACTA
>JAGTTL010002049.1:0-10867 GCA_036851935.1 Coregonus suidteri | reverse complement strand
GTACATAATCACGAAAGTTGTCTTCGCGCCAAACGGCAGCTCAGGGACGTAGACAAGCGGGCTGTATGTTGTAAGACTCGATGAACTCTTGTCGCGTTAAGTTGTAATATTGTAGCATCTCTTGCAAAACCTCGGGCGTTATTTTCGTGGACCCCATTTCTGTTGCCGTTATCATTTTATAGGAGTTGATTTAAATCTCTCACAGTCCAGTAGGACAGCCACTACAGATGTATTTTTCTTTTCCCTCCCCGCCCGACAATTGTGTTTTATTCACGCGTGGCAGATTAGGCTATTCCAAGCAGTGCGCACTGTGCGCTCCTCCAAAAAAAAAAAAACATTTCCACTGTGCATTTCTCCCGTGTTCAGAGTCAAGAGGAGAGTGTCTGAGTGGGACTCCTTCTGGCCTATACTGCATGTTGTTCGTCTGCTGTTATTGCTGTAGGCTAATAACCTCTGTCCGTCAAGTGGTGGAACCCCCCAATTAGCTGTCATTCCATCGTCAAAAGACAGAACGAACACACGCACGCACGCACGCACGCACGCACACACAGCTTTATGGAAACGGATGCATTTATTTCTGCTTTTCATCATGTAGCCTATACAGATAGAGGTCTCACGAAAAGGTAATTCCTGGTTTTGATCAGTGTGTTTCCATTTGCTGAACTAGTCAATCAACTTCTCTATCCTTGCATTTATTAGAGTTAGTTACATAGTCGTTTGTTTTTGTTTATACAGTGCTCTTCAGAGGTGTGCATTTCGACAACAAACTTAAATTGCGGATTCTATTATAAAGGCCCTATTTCAGAACTGTTAAGGGGGGGGATTTTGACAAGGGTCCTGTCTTTCAATCAAATGTTCTGTACATATAGTACTTTAAGTACAAGCCTGCATGAACATTATAATTGGACTCAAAATATATGGATTTATGCATTGGGTGCAAGTTACCCATTGTGTTACGGTCCGGCACTGTTGGTCCTGTTCCTGCTGGTTTTCCTTTCCCTTTTTTCCCCTGTGTGTGTTGTTTGTGTCTGTCTCCCCCTGCTGTGCAGCCCAGTCAGAGGATCTAGGTCAGGGGGCGTGGCCATTCTCTCACAAGATCAGTTACATCAAGCTGCAGCTCATTGTCACCAATCAAGCAGCAGTTATCTACCCGGGCTGGACACCTCTCCAGCGCCAGTTCGTTCCTACACTACCTGTGATCCCGTCTGTTCCTGCTGCCTGCCTGCCTGCCATTCCCACGCCGCAACCTGCTCCTCTGTTGCCTGATATCCTCGTCATCCAGCTCTCAGGACTACTGGCTCTCTACCCCACTCAGCTCCTACCCCGGCCTGAAGCTACTCCACCCAGAACTGCTTCTCTCTGCCAAGACACGTTGAATAAACTACATCCTATTCACTCTCTTTGTCCGTGTGTCGTCTCTGCACCTGAGTCCCCCACCCAACCTAATAGAACGAACTGGCCAAACATGGACTCAGCAGAGATGCCACATGAAACAAACGGGTGAATGGCGTACAACACGCCCTCCATTCACAGGGAACGCTATTGGGACAACACGACCAACTCATCCGGACTCTATTGGATAACAACCAGCAGTTGTTGGATCAAGTATCTCATCTCACCTCTCAGGTAGCTAACCTGGTAACACTCACTACCCTTCCTCCCTCTGCTTCTCCTCCGCCTGTTCCTCCTACAGTGGCTCCAGGCTCGGCTTCCGCTCCTGCCCTTCGGGAACCCCCTACAAACCGCAACCCGAACCTTCACCGGGGACCTGAACAAATGCCGTGGTTTCCTGCTTCCAGTGCCGCTTGGTGTTCCAACAGAAGCCCCTGTCTTTCTCCACGGAATCCTCCAAGGTACATTACGCACTGGGGTTAATGAGGGGCAAAGCTTTGATTTGGGCAGAAGCGGCTTGTTCTACTCAGCAGATTGCCAGCCTGTCGTTTGACGATTTTTCCTCTCAATTGAAAGTTGTGTTTGATCACCCGGACCATGCCGGGACCGCCACAAAGAGACTATTGAAGCTACGACAGGGCACGGGTAGCGTGGCTGAATACGCCATTGAATTTTTGGACCTTGGCAGCCGATTCCAAGTGGAACGACGAAGCTCTTCAGGGAGCGTTTTGTTAACGGTCTAAGTGACACGATTAAGAATGAACTAGCTGTTCGTGATGAGCCTGCTAACCTTCATGTTCTCGTTTTCCCTTGCTACACGAATAGACAACAGGCATACTTGACGGGAGAGGAGACAGGAGAGGGCGGTCAGGTCCACACCTCTAACGGGGCTCCCTCGCTTTCTGCAGCCCGAGCTACACCACCACTCGGACACCGCCCACACACCTCAGCGGATCCCTCCACGGAACTAGACGAGCCCATGCAGCTGGGCCGTGCTCGTCTGTCCCATGTCGAAAAGGAACGGCGCATACGGGCTGGTGAGTGCATGTACTGTGGGGACCGCACTCATCATTTCCTGGTTAACTGTCCGGTTCGCCCAAAAGACCAAGCTCGCAGGTAAAAGTGGGCGTACTTGCGAGTGCTATACCTGACTCAATGCCCACAACACCCCGTCTAGTGATCCCCAGTTACAGTCCAGTTCAGGAATCTATCTCTCCCACTAGCTGCTCTCATCGACTACGACTCTGGTGCTGAGGATAGTTTCATTGACGCTAACCTGGTCACTCAGGCTGAGATCCCTGTTAAGCCCCTGCCTAAGCCTATAACAGTAACCGCTATTGACGGCCATCAGTTTGCCAACATCACCCACCAACTGTCCCCGTTTCTCTCATGCTGTCCGGCAATCACAAAAGAAACCATCCAGTTTAAAGTAGTCTCCTCCTCGGCCTCCCCCCTTATCCTCGGTTTCCCCTGGCTTAGCCTTCACAACCCCCATATTGATTGGCAAAACCACAAAATACACAGTTGGAGCACTCACTGCCATTCTGTTTGCCTTGGGTCGGCTATTCCGCCCTCGGTCGGCTCCCCTGATTCCCCTGTCAAAAACTCCAGACCTCTCTTCAGTCCTGAGGAGTACCTGGACCTGGCCGAGGTATTCAGTAAGTCCAAGGCCCTTTCATTACCACCTCATAGGCCATACGATTGCGCTATTTGAGTTACTTCCTGGAGCCCCTTTGCCGTCCAGTCGGCTTTTCAATCTGTCCCGTCCTGAGAGAGAAGCTATGGAAACCCTACATAGGCGACTCCCTAACCTCTGGCATCATTCGTCCCTCATCGTCCGCTGTTGGTGCTGGGTTCTTTTTTGTAGAGAAGAAGGACAAAACATTACGCCCCTTGCATTGACTACAGAGGACTAAATAACATCACAGTCAGAAATACATACCCCCTGCCTCTCATCAACTCAGCATTTGACTCCCTTCATGGTGCCACTGTGTTTACCAAACTCGATCTACGGAACGCTTACCACCTCGTTAGGATCAGGCAGGGAGACGAATGGAAGACTGGGTTCAATACCCCTCTCGGACACTTTGAATACCTAGTCATGCCATTCGGTCTCACTAAACGCCCCAGCAGTGTTTCAGGCCATGGTTAACGATGTGTTGAGGGATTTTCTACACCGTTTTTGTGTTTGTCTATTTGGATGACATTCTTATATTCTCTAAGTCACAGGATGAACACGTCTCCCACGCTCCGTCTGGTTCTCCAACGCCCTCATGGAAAACAAACTGTATGTGAAAGCAGAAAAAATGTGAGTTCCACCGGCAGTCCGTCCCCTTTTTGGGCTTTATTATCGAGCGGGGACAAGTGTCACCAGACCCTGACAAGATCAGAGCGGTTGTGGAGTGGCCCACACCCACGTCTCGGAAGCAGCTACAACGCTTCCCTGGGCTTCGCCAACTTCTACCGCCGCTTCATCAGGGTTTTCAGCCGAGTGGTTGCCCCCCTGACCAAGCTCACCTCCCCTAAGGTGGCCATTCCTGTGGACGCCTGAGGCGAGTCAGCCAACCCTGAGTACATTGAAGGAAACTGTTCACCACCTCACCTGTTCTTATTCATCCAGACACTAGTTTGCAGTTTATTGTGGAAGTGGACGCCTCTGATTCGGGGGTGGGGGCTGTCCTGTCACAACGTTCCCCCACGGACCAGAAGCTCCATCCTGTGGCTTTTTTCTCCAGGAGATTGACCCTGCTGAGAAGAACTACGACGTGGGTAACCGGGAGTTGCTTGCTGTCAAGTTGGCGTTGGAGGAATGGAGGCACTGGCTAGACGGAGCAGAGCAACCCTTCATAGTCTGGACAGACCACAAGAACCTGGCTTACATCCAGTCGTCCAAGAGGCTGAACTCCCGTCAGGCCAGATGGGCTCTGTTCTTCAGCAGGTTCAAGTTTTATTTTAACATATCGTCCTGGCACACGTAATGTCAAGCCTGATGCTCTCTCGCCAGTTTACAGACAATGAAGACTCCAGCAATCCTGAATCCGTTCTGCCCGCTTCCTGTTTGGTGGCGGCTGTTCATTGGGAATCGAGTCCCTCGTCCCCGATCGGCACAAGAGTTGGAACCTGGACCGGCCGATGGCCCCCCCGACCTTTCTCTATGTTCCCGCAGCGCCGTGCGGCCGCAAGTGCTCAACTGGATCCACACCTCACGCTTCTCCTGCCACCCTGGTATGAAAACGTACACTATCGCTACTGAAGAGGCACTTTTGGTGGCCATCCGCCGAGACTGACGTCCAGGGAGTACGTGGCGGCCTGTTCCATCTGTGCCCCACAAAAAAAAATAAGGCTTCCCACAGGGCTCCTTCGGGCCTGCTGCGGCCTCTCCCAGTCCCGAGTCGTCCTTGGTCTCACGTGGGCTTGGACTTCGTCACTGGACTTCCTATGTCTGAGGGTAATGACACCATACTCACCATCGTGGACAGATTCTCTCTAAATCTGCCCCTATTTTGTTGCATTACCAAAATTACCATCTGCCAGTGAGACAGCCGACCCATCTTTGTCCTACATGTATTCCGTCCCCATGGAATACGACCTGTGGACATAGTGTCCGATAGAGGTCCACAGTTCATTTCTCGGGTATGGGAAGGAGTTTTGTTCGGCTCTGGGTGCCTCTGTCAGTCTCTCATCAGGTTTCCATCCCCAGTCCAATGGCCAGACTGAGAGGACCAATCAGGACCTGGAGGCTGCTCTACGCTGTGTGTGACATCCCAGAACCCGTCCACCTGGGCCAAACATCTCCCGTGGGTCGGATATGCCCACAATTCCCTCACCTCACCTCATCGGCCACCGGCCTCTCACCATTTGAGGCGGCTTTGGGGTACCAACCGCCATTGTTCCCGTCTCAGGAAAGGGAGTTAGCCGTCCCCGTCAGTTCAGGATAACCTTCGTCGCTGCCCGCCATGGTGTGGGTGGACACCCGTGAGGCCTTCTACGGACAGCAGAGCGTAACAAAGAGAGTGGCGGACAGGCACAGGGTAGTCGCCACCAGTCCACAGTTCAGCAGGCCTGGTCAGCGAGTCTGGCTCTCCTCCAGCAACATCCCCCTGCGCACTGACTCCCGTAAGCTGTCGCCCCGGTATTTGGGTCCTTTCGAAGATCGAATCCATCATCAACCCTTCGGCTGTTCGGTTGAAGCTTCCCCAGGCCATGAGAGTCCATCCTACATTTCACGTGTCCCAGCTGAAGCTGGTCTCCTCCAGCCCTTTGTGTCCGCCTGTGGATCCCCCTCCGCCACCGCGCATTATTGACGACCATCCAGCCTACACGGTGCGGAGACTGCTGGACGTCCGGAGGCGTGGTAGAGGGCTTCAGTACCTGGTGGACTGGGAGGGATACGGTCCCGAGGAGAGGTCCCTGGATTCCCCGACGATTTATACTGGATCCGCAGCTAGTGGCTGACTTCCATAGGGACCACCCTGACAAGCCGGGTGGGTCGCCGGGTGGCGCCCGTTGAGGGGGGGTACTGTTACGGTCCGGCACTGTTGGTCCTGTTCCTGCTGGTTTTCCTTTCCCTTTTTTCCCCTGTGTGTGTTGTTTTGTGTCTGTCTCCCCCTGCTGTGCAGCCCAGTCAGAGGATCTAGGTCAGGGGGCGTGGCCATTCTCTCACAAGATCAGTTACATCAAGCTGCAGCTCATTGTCACCAATCAAGCAGCAGTTATCTACCCGGGCTGGACACTCTCTCCAGCGCCAGTTTCGTTCCTACACTACCTGTGATCCCGTCTGTTCCTGCTGCCTGCCTGCCTGCCATTCCCACGCCGCAACCTGCTCCTCTGTTGCCTGATATCCTCGTCATCCAGCTCTCAGGACTACTGCTCTCTACCCCACTCAGCTCCTACCCCCGGCCTGAAGCTACTCCACCCAGAACTGCTTCTCTCTGCCAAGACACGTTGAATAAAACTACATCCTATTCACTCTCTTGTGTCCTTGTGTCGTCTCTGCACCTGAGTCCCCCACCCAACCTAATACATTGTTTATTAGGGATGATTTTCTATATTGTGTTGAGAGCTGAGTCTCCTAGCAACATGGGAAACATTGGACCCTAAGTGAGAGGGCTGAAGACTGATGGAGGGGAGCAGTGGGCGATTTTAGCATGTACATCTTGGTGGGGCAAATAAAATAATAATGTGGGATGCATGCCAGCAAAAGCTAACTACACAACACTAAACAATACATTCATTGCACTAAAACGGTGACAAACGGTGCCCACAAACTGTTAGGGCCTACATAAAAGCTGTCCCAACAGCAGAATCCCAACAGCAGTCCCACAACATCTTACCACTGCTAACACCTGGCTATCAGCGGAGCCTTGTCTGGCAGCGAAAAAGTTCATTCAGCCTCATTTACTGCCTTTAAAAAAACATAGCTAGATATGGCTGACTTGGTTAAACAAATGTGGTTTCTACTGACAATTGAGATGTCCAAACTATGGCATAAGGGGGACGACGAGCGGATAAGAGGCAATCCGTAATTTCAATTAAGACATTAATGAGCGAGCTAGGACAGACGCAGTCAATATAACTATTTGTTCAGCACTTTTGAAATATACAGCGACATAATCAGAACATGGGCCGTTCTTACAGTGTTCTCACCCTGTACACCCAGTCAGAACCGTAGGATAAATAAAGGGGGCATATAAGCAGACAATGAAAGCTCTTACAATATTCGATGATTACATTTCTCTAAAAACAGGTTATAGGCTACATGTGCACCACCAAGTCAAACAGTAGGGCGAAATTAAGAGGGGAAAATAGACAAAATTATTAGGGTGAGGCACATGGACTACAAACAGCTTACTACACAACATACACTTAGTATTACTTTCTTAGCTACAGTATACATATCTCCCTGGCATATTACATCATTTATGCAGCAGCATACAATACATTTTTGGACTCAGCTTGTTGTTGCTGTGCTCACTTGACCAGGAAGGTGGCGCGGCGGTCCTTCGTGGGCAAATTTTGTCATCAAACTTTGTCATCAAAGTCTGGCATGCTCTAGATTTATGGTGCTTTCAAGACAACTGGGAACTTGGAAAAAACAAGGTCCGAATCATGATGACGTTAGTGATCTTCAGGTCATAGCTCTAGAAAGAGGCCTGAGTTCCGGATTTACAATTCCGAGTTGGATGACCGTTAAACTTATTTTCCCAGTCGGAGCTAGTTTTTTCCCCGAGTTCCCAGTTGTCTTGAAAGCACCATAAATCCAGAGAATGCCACTGAAGTCAGATTTCGCAGTTCCGTGTTAACTGTTGTTTTGAGCGCGACACTAATCATGCTTCATTGACAGCATGTCCAATGTTGAATGTTTATCATTTTAAACTTGTAAAAGAGACCCTTAATCCCAGATTTGGGACCACACAGCCACTCCACTGAATAGCAGGCTAGTGATTGATTTCCAATGCTTGCAATTATCCACTGATTCCTTCCAAACCACTCATTGTTGAATTTGCGATTTCCAACTTGTCCTGTAATGTTTATGTCCAATGGCCGATGTGCACCGATACGTTTTATCTATAATTTCTCTTCATTATTTCTCTTCATATGACAAGGATTAAAAAGGACTGTAGACTGTGGGGAGGCTGTAGACTGTGGGAAGATTGTGGGAAGATTGTAGACTGTGAGGAGGCTGTAGATTGTGGGAAGACTGTGGGAAGATTGTAGACTGCGAGGAGGCTGTAGATTGTGGGAAGACTGTGGGAAGATTGTAGACTGTGAGGAGGCTGTAGATTGTGGGAAGACTGTAGACTGTGGGAAGATTGTAGACTGTGAGGAGGCTGTAGACTGTGGGAAGACTGTAGACTGTGGGGAGGCTGTAGACTGTGGGAAGATTGTAGACTGTGAGGAGGCTGTAGACTGTGGGAAGACTGTAGACTGAGGAGGCTGTAGACTGTGGGAAGACTGTAGACTGTGAGGAGGCTGTAGACTGTGAGGAGGCTGTAGACTGTGAGGAGGCTGTAGACTGTGGGAAGATTGTAGACTGTGAGGAGGCTGTAGACTGTGAGGAGGCTGTAGACTGTGGGAAGATTGTAGACTGTGAGGAGGCTGTAGACTGTGAGGAGGCTGTAGACTGTGGAAGATTGTAGACTGTGAGGAGGCTGTAGACTGTGAGGAGGCTGTAGACTGTGGGAAGATTGTAGACTGTGAGGAGGCTGTAGACTGTGAGGAGGCTGTAGACTGTGAGGAGGCTGTAGACTGTGGGAAGATTGTAGACTGTGGGGAGGCTGTAGACTGTGGGAAGATTGTAGACTGTGGGGAGGCTGTAGACTGTGGGAAGATTGTAGACTGTGAGGAGGCTGTAGACTGTGGGAAGATTGTAGACTGTGAGGAGGCTGTAGACTGTGGGAAGATTGTAGACTGTGAGGAGGGCTATAGACTGTGAGGGAGGGGCTGTAGACTGTGGGGAGGCTGTAGACTGTGGGAAGATTGTAGACTGGGAGGAGCATGTAGACTGTGAGGGAGGCTGTAGACTGTGGGGAGCTGTAGACTGTGGGAAGATTGTAGACTGTGAGATGAGGCTGTAGACTGTGAGGAGGCTGTAGACTGTGGGAAGATTGTAGACTGTGAGGAGGCTGTAGACTGTGGGTGTAGCGCTGTAGACTGTGGGAAGATTGTAGACTGTGGAGGAGGCTGTAGACTGTGAGGAGGCTGTAGACTGTGGAGGGCTGTTAGACTGTGGGGAGGCTGTAGACTGTGGGAAGATTGTAGACTGTGAGAGGGCTGTAGACTGTGAGAGGAGGCTGTGAGACTGTTTTTTTTTTTTTTTTTTTTTTTGTGGAGGCTTGTAGACGGTGGGAAAGAGTGTAAGCACTGGGTGAGAGGCTGTAGACTGTGGAGAGGCATGTTGACTGTGGGACGCTGTGAAACTCTGACAGGGAGGGCATGTAGACTGTGGTTTCCCCAACTGGTGTCCCAATGCCAGGACCGAATTGCGGCCTGTGGGGTTGGTGTGTTTCCCAGGACATCATCAACCAATTAGTAAGGGCCAATTAGTAGGCTATGGCTACTCACAATTGGTAAAAAGCAACACGATGCACCACCGATGAATGTCATTGAAAACGCTAATCTTCCGCTATCTGTCTTTACTACAAACCATAGAAATGCTCCATTTTCCCAGAATGTTGATGTTGGGGTGGTGCTGTAGATGATGAATATGTAGGTGAAAACATGGTGAAGTTTCCCTTTAACATGTGAAAACGCCTCAGTGATGTTGTTTTGCAAACCCGTGCATTTGACTTCTTTCCTTCTACTCCCTCAATGTCTCCTCCTCTCAAACAATCAGTTACATCACACGAGTTCATGGCTGAATATCTTAATTATTCCTCTTCTTCTTCAGTATTGTTTTAATTACGCTCTATTTCAAATTTCTTAAAATTAAGAACCCCAATTATATTTTTTTTTTTTGGGGGGGGAACATTTAGAACTATGGTTCTATGTAAACCCAATCCCTCAGGGCCCCAATAACCTAAAACCCTACCCCCTAACCCTCTCTCCTAATATTTCCCTTAGTTGTCTTGTCCAGGGCAAGCAACGTACCAAGTAAGGTCCAGTACTTGCTGTCTATATCGAAAAGTGCACAGAATGCTGGTCTAACATGTAAACACACAACAAAAGTCCGCCCACCCGGGGCATCGGGGCGATGGAAAAACAAACGCACCCACTTAAAAAAGAGTGAAAGAGGCAATTCATTAACCAGATGTACGCAGCCATTAAACCAACGGCAAAGGTCGATTTTTGGAAAATTAAACGACAGATGACCTTACGTTGAATATTTGGACGCCCAGAGCTACTAACAGTAAAGAGCTATACAGTCATTTAGGGCCCGGGATTAGCAATCCAAACACTGTGACATTTAAAGACCATTTCCAACTGAGCCGACATTCTTGCAGTGTTAACCAGGAATGTGATCACCCTGAGGGGGCTTTCGTTGTCTGCCAAGCGGGATCGGATTGAACCCCTGACC
The DNA here is from genome assembly GCA_036851935.1 of Coregonus suidteri. Classification (NCBI taxonomy): domain Eukaryota; kingdom Metazoa; phylum Chordata; class Actinopteri; order Salmoniformes; family Salmonidae; genus Coregonus; species Coregonus suidteri. The sequence goes on along the minus strand of JAGTTL010002049.1, from coordinate 459 downwards.
TAAAATGAGTGTCTAGCTCTTACTGTCTAGTTCTATTGGCCATTCAAAAACAGTCACATGATATCGTTTTATTCAATGTTAGGCGTCGCGTGGTGTGGGTCATTGGTTTTTAAATTTCATGAAAAAATGTACCTCGCCGTTTGATTAATTGGTCATCTGTTGGCCAATAACAACACATCACTCCATGCAAACATATTACATAATCCATGTTGCCTAAAGCATTACTGAAGAAATTGCCTTTGAAATTGGAATAGCTTTCAATACCAAGCTGAGGATCTGGCTACGGCCCCTTCTCATTAGGGACCTCACCCTGCCTATATACAGGGTAAATCAAATGAATAAAATGGTTACTCTCCAGTTGCCCCAACACACTGAGGACGCCAAGCTGAAAACATTCCGTGTGTGGCAGACATGTTGCTAGGAGATACAAAAAAAGCTTCCATTGCAGCTTGTATCAAT